>CM031857.1:5948348-6052847 GCA_018697195.1 Certhia americana | reverse complement strand
CTTGAGGTCATTTGGGACCTGACTGGGGTTACTTGAGGTCACAGGGGTTACTTGAGGTCATTTGAGAATTTTTACATTGATCCAGGGGTTACTTGAGGTCATTTGAAGCCCTGATTTGGGTTACTTTGGATTACTGGGGTTTCTTGAGGTCATTTGAATCTTTTATTCAAATAAACTTGCAGGACTCCTCTGTCTCCTTTTCAGACACAAACCTCTGGTGTTTGTGGATTTTTCTGACAAGTATATATTGGCAGTTCACCTATTCCCCAAATCTCAAAGGAAGCCTCTGTCTCTGAGAAGGCCATAAAACTTTATCATCTCTTTCCCTAATCACCTGCTACACTGACATTTTCAAATATGTGCTGTAAAGATATGAAACAAATTCTGCGCAGCTCCGCATTCAACCCTAACACTCAGAGCAAGGAGCACTAAAATTATTTCTTTACTATTCTCTGCAAATTACTCCTGACATGCACATTAAACTCATAATGTAATGAAAGGAAAACACAGGGGAGGTAGAGAATGAAATAATTTTTTCCAGCCTCTGCTATTCCCTTTTTTATTTTGTCACCAGAGTTTTACACACAAAGGATGCTGTTTGGCAAATCTATCAGAGGGTGCTAACAAGGGAAATAACTAATGGGCAAAGAAAAACAGAGGTTGAAGTGAGCTGGATGCATTGTAGCCATTGCTGTTTTTGATGCAGCTTGATCATCTTTCCTCAAAGGCAAAAGAAGCTTGAAAAAGGCAGAAAATAAAAAGAAATGTGGAGATTCAAAAAATGCAGCTGTTGTTTATGAGGCTGTCTCTCACTTGGCTATCAGAGTGGCAAGTCCCCAGCACCAGGTCTTACCTTTTGTGATTAGATGTGACAGTCCCCCAGAAATCAGACTATTTAAAACTCTGCTGGAGCAGCTTTTGTGATCACAGGCTCTCTGATATGCTACAAAACAATCCTAGCTACCAAGGCCCAACACTTAAAAAAGAAGTAAAAAAGAGAGGGAGAAAAGGGAAAGAGATACACAATACACTGGGTAATAGGGGGGGAGAAAATATGGAGGGGTGGGGATGGAAAGCAAGATTAGGACTTCAGGTCTCATAGTTTGGCAGGGATGGAATTTTTCTGAAGCCACTGGAGCTGTTGAGTTCATTTCGGCTACCAAGAGCATTAAGGACAACATGGCTCAAAAGAAGGATGTTGTTCCCAGATGTGTTGTATTTTTGGTGTGGGATCTCGCTGTCCTCTGGCACTCTCCAGAAGCATCTGCTCCCTGGCCACAAAGATGGAATGGTGGATTAAACATCTCAAGTTTACATCACCCTGGTTACTATTTAACTGAATTCTCAGCACTCCAATATTACTCCATTAATTTTATCCACATACCAGCTATTTACCCACCTTAATATCACCACAGTTGGTCAGCTTATTTTGACTGGAGTGATTCACATTCACATTTGTCCACTTTTGAGCCCATGGGCTGAACTGAAGCATTTTTTGTATTAAAAGACTTAAAGCAGTAGCTCCCAAGGAAGTACAGCCTGAGGCCACAGGATACAACAACTGGAACTGCACATCATTTTAATCCAAACCACAAAACTGCACTTGCTATCAGGCAAAGCTATTTACTTCTGTGGAATTGGAAGGAAACAGGTGGGAGCTGCAATGTTTCATAGCTTTGTTTAAATGAGGCATATTTTAAGTTACCTGGAGACTCCAAGCTAAACAGAGTTTGCACAAACAAGTACAGAAATGGTTTCTCCTCCACAGAGTTATTACAGTGCAGAAGTAGACACACAGTCAAGAAGCAAAAGGAAAAACATTCTAAATTGGCCCAAGTCAATGAGCCATTTGATAGATTTCTGACTTCCACTTCAGTGCTTTATCTGCCCCACACTGATAGGAAATGAGTATTGAGGGCAATCTTACTGTTCTTTGAAATAATGGAGATTTGCTTTTCTAGTAGTTAAATCAATGCAGAATCTATTTTCTGAACAGCAGTAGATGTCTCATCTGGCTTACCTGGCTGATGGATTTGATCAGATACATCCATTGTCCTGGGAAAGATGTAGAACACATCTCAGCATGGTGAGGGGAATTACTGCACTCACAAAAAAAGTAAGCATGTAACAAGGAAAGAATAAAAATCAATGGCTTGACTTTGCTATAATTCCTTTGTCACTATGCTGCAAGGTTGGGAAGAACAGTCAATGATGTGAAAGTCAGCAGGTAAAAATAATTATCAAAGGAGACCAAGTCTGAGTTGAAGGAAATAACTGAGTGAAAATTCTTTCCAGTGAAGCAGCTGTTAATTGTGTTCATCAGTCCAGTGAATGTAAGGGAAAATTAAGTGAACTCCTGACCAAGGACTCTTTGAAGAATTTCTTTCTTCCATTCTCATTCACTGTGCCTGTTCCAAGTGCCTGAGCTGAAATGGCACATTTGGTGCAGGCTCTGAGTCTTTAATATGGCCACCACTTTCTGGACCTGCATAAGTTTTTCACCACTTTTTCTCTGCAGGATTTGTGATAAGAGAAATCCAATTCAGCACTAAGGCATAAGCCACCGGTCTCTTGAAATTAATGCCTCATACCTGCCCTGAGAACAGAGAGAGTGCTCCAAGAGCTGAGGCCAACACAACTCAGAGAGTCTCTGGGCTGGTGCTAAAGAAAATAACTCAAACTCTTACCTGTCTGTATTCAAAGTGGAGGCAGTCCAGAGGAGACACACAAATAACAAGTGTGGAGAGAGTGAGGTTTTGTGGCAAGCCCCATTCCGCAGATGCCATTATCTTTTTCTTCAAAAAACCATTTCATTTCAGCAAAATTTCTCTATTGTTGTTTCTGGTGTGTTATTCCTTTACTAATTTTTTTCTTTCTTTTTTCTTTTTTTTTTTTTTTTTTCTTCCCTCTCTTTTTTTCTTCCTATTTATATTTAATCCTCATGGCATTAGAAGTCTATAATCTTATAATCAGCGCAGGGATGAAGACATTCAAATCCAGAATCAGAGAATCTGAAACCAAGTCTTCAGTGATTGCCACAAGGCTTCTCTCAAGACAAGACTCAACCACCACCACTTGGGAACCCTGAAAGCTCACACCTGAGTTCCACCAGGATGTTCCCTGTGCAAGGGAAGAGACCCAGACACCTCAGCTCTCCTGGCCAGGTAACAACACCAAGTACATACAGGTAAACTCTTCACAGGTTCAGACACCAGAGAGGGAAGACACTTCACAAATTGCAGATGTAATTTCTCAGGATACCCTTCTTTCCCACCTCTTTCCTCCTTCGGCACAGCCACACTTTTTGAGATAAGTATTTGACTGGAGAAAGTCTCTAAGGTCACAGAGACTTCCTAATCTGTGCTTATCTTAGGTAGCTATTAATCCTAAAGGCTGTAATAGCAGAGCATCAAATTTTCAGTTGGCTTCAGAGCAGTCAGAGAGGAAAAAAAAAATCATAAGATTCAAACATATAACTGTTCCTAAAAGCTTTAAGAGAAAGGACATCAGCCTCTAAATTAACTCAAAATCTGTGATAATTACATGGAAGGGATGAGAATATTATGAAAACCTGAATTGTCTTCTTAAGAACTGAAAAATTGATTATAAAGGAGATGCTGTCAAAAGGACTACTCTGTTAAAGGTAAGTCTTTCTTATAAAAGGCAACAGGTTGGTGAGGACAAAATCAAAGCAGCTTTTAAGGAGCACCCTGAAACTCTCACTGCTGAGCTTTGTACAAGGACAACAGAGAGATGTAACAGGGAATGCTTGATACTAGCTAAAGTATTCAAAGGACAGTTTTAAAATATAGATTTACAGATGATTTCATTGGTTGTTCACTGAGCAAAGTATACAGTAGATATTAAAAGTCTATCTGCACTAGAAGCACAAAAGAAAATCTCTTAATCCTTCCTTTGGTTAGGCAAATGTGTATCTTTTCCATACTCTGCATCTTGGCAGCAATAAGTGGCAGGGGTAATTAAGTAGTAGTTAGGAATCTGCTGAGTGTTGCATGTTCTTAATGGGCTTTAAGGAAATTCTAGCATTACAGATGCATGGCATTCCTATTACTTGATAATTGCATTTTAAAGTTTGGCATTTTGATTATGCTAATATGCATGGGGCTGTAGTTTAAATTCAGTACTTTATTTTATGTTCCAAGTGCTATAAGTTCTTGCCCCTAGATTAGTAAAACGTCATGGAAATCTGAACTGTAACATCCCATCACTTTATCCTCATAGTCTAATTAAATGCTGACATTATTTAAATGAGTTAAATAGAGTATGTTGGCTTTGTGTGTGTTTTGCCAACTCAAAGCAAATTTAAATTAGGAGCCTTTATACTCCTTCTGGCATGTTGCATTATCATATCATAATAGATGCAATTTAGAAGATTATATCACTTCCTAATTCATTCTCCCAGTTGTTTAGGAGACAAATTTGGGCCCATCAATTTGAGTTGAATGTTTTGTTGACTGTCTCAGCCTTGTAAGTAACCAAGTAATTCTCAGTGAGTCACTTTTAAAATCTGAACACAGGCAACTGCAGGATGCTGTGGTGGGGCTGGTGCTTTCAAAAAGGACAGGTGACCCAAATTTCAATTCAATTCCTGAGAGACCTGTCCTAAGAAAGAAGTAAACAGGACCCTTTTTCAGCATAGAGGTGCTTTACATTTTCTAGAAAATCACAGTACTCTCAGTTTTCTCAAGTCTGGCAGCCAAAATGATTAGCTGTTTCAGAAGCTTTGGCTAAAAAGTAATTAAAAGTTAAATTCTTAGAACTGATTATTCTTCTTAAAATGGCTTACATGCTCACAAACACTGGCTCTAGGCTGTACTCTGTTATCTACCTTTAAATCTGTCTATCACCTCTGGCTGAAAAATAAATTGGGACAATCAGTTATATCCTGTCTGTTTTAACTCAGCAATTGTATCAAAACAGGTGGATGAATGAAGATAATTTGACAAGAAGAGTGTGGCACCACTTCAGTGGATCACTCCAAAGGTGAGAGGAAGGGCAGGAGAAAGGAAACTCTCTCTCCTATATTAATGTAAGAGAAGCAACACACCATCATTCTGCAGTAGTTTTAAACATACTAAAACAAATTATTTAATAATTATTATTCCTCTGGGTAGGAAGGAGTTGAAAGAAAGTAAATGAAAGCAGGGAAAAGTGGCTGGAAACACTCTGAATAGCAAAACCACTATTCATTTAAGTGACTGATGAATTCAAATACAATACAAAGAAAAAATACAGTAAAACTATGCTGAGTGAAAGTAGATTTTGAAGTTTCAGGTTCCTTTTTAACAAGTTGATCATCAGCTCTGAAGATCACTTAGCATATGGAAGAATATACCTCATTTAAAGGCATTGCTTTTCTACAAGAGAAGTGTTTAACCAAATTAAGCCAAATTAACTGTTGGCATCAAGTTAATGCCTGTATTCAACTACCATCTCCTAATTTCTTTTCATTCCTACTGACCTGGCCCCATGTTACTGGAATGAAAAGAACTAAGAGGAAAAGATGAAATTTACCACAAATTTTTCACATTTTTACAAATTTACCTTTGCATTTAGAGCATATTTCCCATTCTTCATGCTAACAAAAACCTCCAATGCCTCCAAACATAACTCTCTTAATAGCTTCCTCCTACCATCTAGCAACTAATTGAAGTGGGGAGAATGGAGGACTAGGAATGATCATGCATCTTTATCACAAGGGTTTCTCACCAAAAAACCTTAAGGAGGAGACTGAGAACAAGAACCATAAAGCTATATTACTTTTCCTTGCCACAATGAAAATACTGAAACTAAAGTTAAATGCTTCTATAGAGACAGAGATGGATTTTGTCTTCTACCTGCCATCCCAGAAAGACAGGGAATGATCTTCCTAGCACAGAACAGAGCCACTTCCCTTCTGTCTATCCTCAATAATGAGATATCAGCATTCTATTTCCTGAAAAAGCTGACTCCTTGCTCCCAGTGCAATGAACCAGTCTGGACACCCAAAGAGACTTGCACAAAGTGGATTCAGAAGTAATCAATCCTAGTGATCTGTTTGTACAGATTACAGATTATTATCTGTTAGCCTTTTCCCACTAGGCAGTAGCCAGTTCAAACCCAGCTCAACCTATGGGCTTGTGAAAAAAATTGCACAAACATTTATCACTCATGCATGCTAGGTAGTGACAAAGTGGAACAAATTAAAATGCCCAAATCACACTTAATCTTAACTTTTTCCTGGCTTCTGAGCACTTGATGGACATCTTTAACTTGAATGCAGTGGTAAACACTGCAATTGGTATATTAGAAGTACCTGCATCCTAAATTCCTGGGGGGAATTGGAATCCCATTGGTTGCCATTTGTGCAGCAGGTCTAAGCTTCCAGTCACTTTTTGGGTCACTTTATCCCTGTGGATACAGAACTCATCCCTTCAGACCTTAAAGGCAAGGGGTGCAGTGCTTGTCTCAGGACCCTGTTGGGGCTAAAAAAACTTTCTCTGCTTTCATTCTCTTACAGGGCCACACCAGGACCCCTCGTTCTGTGGCCTTCTGTGATTGAGCTGAAATTGCATTTTATTTCAGACTCCATAAGCAGTGAAATTGTCTAGTGCTCTGTGTCTGTACCAACATTCATTCAATCTTGCCTAATGCAGCTATTAAATTAAAATATCCTACTGGTTCTAATTGGTCTTCCTGAGTCAAAGTGTTTATCCATCCCTCTTTAGGTAAAACTCCATAAAGGGTCTATTTATAAATGCTGCCAACGTGGTTAATGCTTTTGACCTTTGATGGGGAGCAATTCTAATAATTGTGCAACACAGCAGCAGCATTTTTTTTTACCATTCTGGATGTTCCTGTTCGGGAACAGTCTGATGGCCTCTATTTCCCTTTCTCTGTTTTTAAAAGTCTGCCAAATAAAAGGATCTATTTGCTCATAGTGCAGACCAGCTGAGTTTAGCAGAAGCTCATGAGCAGTAATCCACAGAACAGTTCACATACCAGCTTCTGAGAATCCACCCCATCAAAACATAGTCCTTTTATTTTTAACAGTTAGAGACAAAATGGACACAAGGGGAGGACAAGTACAGGTGTCCACGGGGTAAAGTATCTGCAGTCACATCTTTCTCCTATGAGTGATGCAATTACCTCCTAGATTCTGACTTAGGGCAGCTGAGGGGAAATTAAGGAAGGCCAAATTAAAATGCTTAAACAGGGCAATTTCTTATATTGTGAACTAAAAGTGGCTCTACATTAAGCAAATGATAAGACAAATTTTGAAAGACTTATTTATAATTATTCCATTATTTTTTCATCAACCTTTGTATTTATTTTCATTCACTTCTTTAGAAGTGCCCTACAGCTGTACCTTAGCTAGGTTTTACTAATATGTGATGGACAGACTGGTGTATACATGATTTCAGAGGGGTAGGAAGCAGTGGTGACACATCCTAATGTTGGAGCTTTTATGTGTGTCTGGGTGGAGAAATCCTAGGACAGCAGAGGGGAAGGGTTTGGCTGGGTAAAGTCAAAGAGTTTAAATCCCTCTCATGTAGGTGAGTGCAAAGGAGATATGCTACAAAATAGATGAGCATGAGGGGATAGAGGAATCCCTCACCATCAGTACAGCACAGAGCACTTGCTTTCAATGTCCTCTGTAGTAACAAGAAAACTGAGTTCCTAGTTTCCTGAAGTTTTGATTCAAGATTTTTTTTCTGTTTTGCTGTACTGGAATTGTATTTAAACCTTTGGTTTGAATTGCAGAAGAGGGAACTGGTGATGAAAGAAATGTTGGCAATCATGCTTTTTTTGAGCTGCTGGATTGAAGCAGGGTATGTATGCCTTTCTAATTGTTTGAGTTTGCAGCAGAAAACACCCCAGGATTCCCAGCATGCTTTCAGGTCTGGGAAAAGGCCAGAGTCAGGAGTACCATGCCAACCCCATGTCATCACTTACTGGCAATCTGCCACAGCAGAAACTACACAGTTGAAAACTGGTTACCTCACCAGTTCACATTTTCTTGCTGGAAGAAGGCTCATCTCCTGTACTGAACATATAGAAAAGTGTAACAGCTCTAACCCTGGTATTTCTTGAAGTAGGAGGTAGGTGGAAAAAAAAAATAATTTCTATATAATATCCTAGATTGCTCCTGGGATCCTGGAGATAAAAACAAGAGAATACCACAGCATGTACCCTTTCTAAACAAGTGAACCAAAGCGTGACTGAAGCAAGGACTACATCCCTCGAAGCACTGAAGATGCCACCTTTACCAGGCAATTCCAGATGTGCAGTTTAAATGCTCAAGGCGTAGGATACTTCAAGCATCTTCCTGCTCTGTGGAGTGATGCAGCTATTTTACCTCGTGCCTAGGAATACTGTCTCAGGAGCACACTTTGCTGCTGGTGTTTCAATCCAGACCAGCAATGTCACAGCATGTATACACACACACACGCACAGGGGCCTTTGGGTGACTCTGTCCCAAAGGATAAGTACAAGGTGTGCATCTGGTGCTCTCCAGTGCTAAAGGGATCTCTGCACACAACCCAAGACTGGTGCCCGGCCAGAGGGACACCCCTCCACCTGTGTGACTGCTGGCCCCTCTGCAGCAACAGGTTTGCTCTACAAACCCACTCCTCTAGGACTGCAATTTGCTGAGAGAACCTAAAACACAACTGCGCAGCACCTACAGGGTTTTTCACTGTTAAAAGTGAACCTTCAGAAGGGGTGGAATAACCATGAACTGTCTGTGACCCCCCAGCCATATTCACAGCTGCCTCCCTACAGAAGGGCTCAGCCACAAGCACTCCTCTCCTGAAGTGATGGTGCTGTGAGGAGCTGAAATATTCCCTGAGTGGGCAGCCAGGAGAATTATGTGGTAAACACATTTCTCTGAGGAGAGGCTCTGCTCACAGCCTGGAGGTGACTTGTGATGCACCATGCAGCAGGAGATATGGACCTCTTTGGCTTTAGGAACAAAACCCAAGATTCCCCAGCGCTGGCACTCACAGACCACCAGCCTGAGATGCTGCTGAGGTAACACAGCCTGGGACTCCACTGAAAATCAATCCATGGACAGAGACTACACCTGGGCCATGTTTCCTGCAGTCAAAGAATGCACAGCTGGACTTTCCTGCCTGACCTGCCCCTGCTGTCTGGAGCTGTCCCCCAGTTTTCCTTCAGGGCATGGGCCTCCCCTCATGCACTCTGCAGGCACTTTGAGCACCTGCATGAAGTTGTTTCAAACTCCCCTCCTGGAATTTTAGCTCCCTCAAATCTAAGTGCAGCAAAGCTCAGCAGAACTACTCTCTAACTCACTGGTGGATCTGGGCCAGCACCACAGGTCCAGTGACAGAACCAAAACCAGGACTGAACTCAGACAGTCAAAATATGCAAAGCAAATGCCTAAATTCTATTGTCATACACACAAGTCACAGACCAAGGCGAGTGCAGTAGAAACACACTGCCTTCCTTTCATTTGCACAGAACAACCAGAAAGAAAAGGTATTTTTAAAATGTCAGACTAGAATTCACTTCTTGTTGTTTATCTCCACCACACTGACAGCCTTTAATTCAGTGTGAATTTGAGTCAATAACAGGCTGTGTGTGGCAGCAAAGGAGCCCAGATTGGGATCATTATTCCTGACATACTGCTTGCAATATATGGCCACCAAAGACACTCCTACCTGATGTCTGAACCTTCTTTAGCTGGGAATTGCAGCCCAGGAATTTCATTACACATTCATCTGTAAGGTTACAAACAACAAAGTGACTTAGTCCACATGCCCTAGTAATGGGACTAAGAGAATCATGGAAAAAGGAATAATTGACAACATTTCTTCACACTGCTAGCCAGACAACATCTGTTCAAATTAGATTTTGTGAATTTGATGCTATCTGAACAGCAGGTCTGGTCCATAAGCCACCAATAACTCTTTTTCCTTCCCTCTCCCTTTTCTAATGAAATAATCAGCTCTAAAACAGATTCCTTGGAAAATAGTATGTGCAAATGGATATTTTTTTATGCCAAACAGAGCTTTACTAACACCAGTAAAATCAACTCGGGTATAAGGGATTGCTCATTAAAAGGTGGAATCTCTATATTCTGCTCTTCTAAGAACTGAAATATTTTAAAGGCAAACATATTTCTTATTCATCTTTTCTCCCTGGTGACAAGATGCTATTGGACACCTTATTTAATAGTTTCACAGACACTCCCTGCAAAAAAGAGTGAGAAAATTTATCCCATCTGAAAATGGATTTTCTTTGAGTGGGAAAATCCACGGATCTGGCTCACCTGGCATGAGGATTATAATGCAAGCTTAAACTGTCACATCCATCCAAACAGGTTTGGGTTGATGTCTTTTGGCCAGAATGCTTAGAAATAGAAAGGGAAAAGGTATCCCACAGTTTAAGCTTCCTTGAATTGTAATTCTTCCTCTTTCTTTCTCACTGAAGAAAGGAAAATTAAAGCAAGATGAAGCTCTTTATTTAATTTTACTACTAAAATTCACAAAATGCAACTTTCTGTGTCCTTTGCAAAAGACTTCCTGCAGACAAAAATCTTATAAATGAGTATTTGAATCAGAACTGCTGGCATATTTATTTGAGCACTGTAAAATACACTGTGCTCACAGGCACATAAGGGTGAAAGAACAATTATACCAGGCCAGATCAAAGATCAACCTGCTTAGCCTGCAGTTTCTGAGAGCAACAAGTAAGGGATATCTACAGATAATGCACAGAGTGGCACTTCCCTTGTATTGTTTTTAGACAATAGGGCAATTAAAATCATTCACCATCTCCATCAGAAGCTGCTAACAAGATTAAATTAAGCTGTGACCTGGCCTTTTTCATCCCACAAGCAGAAAAATAAAAGCCAAAATTAGCCATTTCTCCCACCTAATTCTTGTGGTCACGTCTAAAACTATTTCAGCAGATGAGATTGTCTAAGTATTGTTTTCTTAGCTAGTAATTACACTTCATACAAAGTTAATTATTTCTTTCATGGTTAGCTACAAGTTAGAAAACTTCTGGGACATCTGGGATTACAAATTCTAAATCAACTTCTGAAGACAAGGACAGCTTCTTTTAACACTTTATCAGGAATCATTTTCCCTTCTAGGCTAATCCAGAACAGCAAATCAATACCATAAATGTCATGTTATGCCTCCTTTTGCTGCAAAACCACAAGTTGTTGATGCTTTGTTTTTTATAAGTGACTCATCATAATAATAAAGAAGTCACATATTTTCTGTCTCTCCAATCACTGTGCATTTAAGCTTTTTCTCCCTTAATGTAATCTAGTGGCTCTTGAAGATATTGGTTGGAAGAGAGTTGGGTTTATGGAAAAAAATTCCAGAAATTTACACATGATTTCATGTATATGGCATCTTTGTCATATTAGGATTGAAAATACTGCCCCACAGCTACTGATGAGGGTTATCAGCTTTTGTTTAATGCCATTCTGTTTTTCATTTTTTATGCTAAGCAAGGAATGTCATATAACAATAAAAATTAAGCTGCTTACAGGAAATGTGCTGTAATCCATCCTCAGTCAAGATAGCTAATGAAAACTGGGATTCATCAAATTCTGCTGATAAAAGAGACTAACTGCTTCCAGAACACATTTATGTAACATTCTGGCAACATATAACTATGCAGTCCTTGAATTAAAAAATCTGTCTCTCACTCTTTGATTGCATGAATATAATAAATAGGAATAAAAAGTAGCTGCATTCTGCTTGTATTGACTTAGAAGTTCACTGAACAGGAGGGACACTTCCAAGACCCCCTCTTTTGGTTGGCAGTCAATGCTTCTGTGCTAAAACCCATTCAAAAGAGGGATTCCTAACCAAGCTGCAGTGAGGTGAAAACTCAAAAGAGAGTGTCAGAGCCATCATTTGGAAGCATACAGAGAGGGGGAAGATTCCCTGCTACCACAACCTGCACTGGAGTCAGTGGTGGAAGAGAAAGCAGCAGCTGGATCACCCCAGAGCCAAAAAATGAAGAACAGGATCTGGCCAAAGACACTTGCCTATTTCAGCTGCAACTGCTAAGTGGGCACAGAGTTGCTGCCCCTCCAGTTCTGCACTGCTCCAGCTGGTTATCAGGAACAAATACAGGAGCTGCATGTAGGTGACTCTTGCTCTCTCTCTGTTCTCTTCCTTTGCCTGTTTCTCTGCATTTAGCTATCCTTCCCTCCCTCTCCTCCTCCTCCAAATTTTATTTCTTGGCTCTAGCTGTAATACACTGAGATTATTTTTCATTCAGCTGCACTGAAAAGGCAGGATATTTGTAATGTCAGGCTCAGGTGGTGATGAAAGAGTAAATGAAACTGGAGGCCATCTCTGCAACAACCTGAGAATTTCTATCATAGATCCTATTGTTAGGAACAATAAGAGAAACTCCTTTTGCCCTTAATGAAAAGGGGGGAAAGGAATCTGAAGGTATATTAAACTTTAAATTTGCAGCTAGTAGACAAGGAAAAAGAGATATTTTAGTAAAATTATAAATAAACAAAAATGGGGTTTGTTGTTCAATCACTCATGGCAAGTCAAACACCAGTCTTTTTTATATTTATATATACCCTATATAGGTGTGTATACATATATATGGTGTATATATATATGGTGTATATATATATATATATATATGGTATATATATTTTGTGTGTATATATATATATATATACACACAGGGCTATTACTTTGGAATTGCTGGACAGGGACACAGATTTGGTGAGAGGGGATAAAAAGTGGAGCCTTGTCTTATACTCCTAGGTTGTGACAAAGCCATTCCTGGAGCTGTAGCAAGGACCTGACTGCCCTGTGGTGCCCAGATAAATCAGATTTGGCAACGTCTGGTCCGAATGACTTCCAGAAAAGAAGCAGTAAAACACAGCCAGTAGGTCAAGAACAATGAAATAAGGCATTTCTAGAGTGGCATAATAAATACCCCCTGACACATTGCATTGGTTTAGTTGCATTAGCAAAAACCATAAAACCCAACACCTTTAACTGACTGACTAATCCATACCCAATCTCCTTGGAAATTCCTCCAAACCAAGCTACACACTTGATAAACAATACATCTTATTGCACTGGCACAGGAAATGGGCCAAGGTTCTGGCTACTGAATTATAGAAAGATTTCCATGTATTTTCTTCCCAGTGACACACACAGTACCTTACAAACATATTTGTAAAATACAAGAAGCAAGTAGATGTAGACAGTACGAATCATATTTTAACTGGAAATTTGTGGTGATCTTTTTTGGTTTTTAATTGCTTGAACAAACCTTAGATAGCAACTAAATATTCACAGGTATTCCCTAACCTGGAATGCTGTCTGATTTTAACATCAAGTGCTGTTATAAATTCATATCTCAGAGTGTTTCTAAGGAGTACATCTTGGTTTCTGTGCTGTAAGGAGGAGCTGTAAATCTCAATTCTCACAACATTAATTTTAAGTGGCTCTTGCTAGGAGACAAGTCTTCCAAACCTGCCTGACTACATATAACACTTTCCCAAATTCCTTCTTTACTGATTCTGACAAATTTTATGTGGTGACAGAATAATGCCAGAGACACTGTGGCACTATGCCACATGCTGAAAGAGTGCACATGGTCTCTCACAACACTTGGGCACAACACCTGTAGGCTTTGGGGATGTAAACCTGCAAGGCAATACATTTCATCTGAGGTGAGAAAATTTAAATTCTGTAAGGTGGAAGCGAGCAAGGATGCCAGCCTCAGTGGAAACTGAAATTTTGAATCCAGAGTCCTTAAATATGACACAGTTAAATATGAACTGTGCAGATACCCAGACTGCAGATTCAGAGGGAGAGCCAAGGATGGTGGTGATTTGTATCATTTTCACATCATTTCTCTGCAAATTAATGGGGAACCAGCGAAAAAAAAAATGTTATCTTTGCAAAGAGAAAAGCAACTTTCACTTGATAAAAATTTTAGTGGCCTCCTGAGAATTCTCCATTTTATTTCCTTCATGCCCCAAGTCTTGATCTCACAAAAATGTTCAGTAATCTAGCATTTTTCAATTATTTTTCTAGTTATTTCTGTATGACTGCTACAAAAGACACAACTTAAACGGAACATAAATCAAAAAGAACTCTGCTGCACAATTTAATACCAGTTTCTTACAGAAACTTAATTATTACATTTTATAGAGGGAAAAAATATTTTAAAATAACTGCAAAGAATTCAAGGTATCTTTCAGTGCATCAGGTTCAGTTCTGGCCCTGTAACCCACAAGTGTGACTCCTTCCAAGGTACTGTGAAGTCCTCAGGTTCACCACCCCACTGGTATTAGAATAACTCTTAACCTCAGTGTATTCACAGAGAGAGAATTAGAGATTTAATTTATGATTTAAATCTCTAATTGCAGAATTGAATGTCTCTCAGCAGTGTTCTTGCCAGCTAAAAGCCAGAAAAGGAACTTCCCTCTCATCTGAGCCAAGGCTTGGTTCACACAAATGCACACATTAGGAAAGAGAAAAGTTCATTCAAGAATGTTCCTGCAAAGTACAAAAGGCTACAGAACTGTACTTGGAGTTTCTCATGACAGATACAAAGGTTCTGATGCTGAAGAATCAGGCCAGAAATCAAGATCTGAGATGGGGTTTAAGTTCACTCTGACTCCTTTCTGATTTTGTATTACCCAGTATTTTTTCTATGCCTTTTTTCTGCAGCGTTGCCCATCTCTGTCCCCCAGTGAGGAAAACAGACTTGATACTTCCTTTTTGTACTTCCAAATTGTCTTTCTTTTAGAAGTGCTTTATAAAGAGGGTAGTTCCTGCACAGCACATCTCCTCACAAGTGTTTCACTAAGGGTATTTTCATGATGTGAGCTATTAAGCTATGGGCCAAACTCTTTTTTAAGAGAGTCCCTGACACCAAAGTTTGTTAACTGACCCATTGAGGAGTAAGAAGTCGAATGTTACCTAAAGTAGTACTTCTGAAGCTGTAAAATACCTCCCAGTTGACTGATTATACAGGTGACTGTTGTTCTGCATGTAAAACTGTTACATGTTACAGAAACAGGAAAAAATGTGAAGTTACATCGCTAAGGAGGAACAGAGAGAAAATAGGTTACTTCCCTCTTCTGCTTACAGCAAGAGAAACTAAAATTTTAGATTTATTAAAAAATCATGTAGAGTTTTGTTCCAGCTCTTTAAAAAACTTTGAGAGGAAAAGTTGTAACTTTTCACTTTGGCATATCACATAAAGGTAACTTCTAGCTTTTCTTTGCCATTGAAACTATTTACCAAGTTTAATCTGAGTTGACATAGTACTTAGTTGCTCTGAAAGCAGCAATTTTAAGAGGTAAATCTACCATTTCTGTGTAATTCAGTTTCTACCATTCCATTTCCACACCAGCAGTAAAAACATTGGCCTAAAAGTGAATTAACTTCTCTATCAGTAATCCTGAAGCAAAGCTCATCAATCACTGGGACACAGGACAAAGGAAAGCTACACACTCATGTCTGGCTATTTTTTCTCTGAGATAGAGTACAGTTCAAATATAGATTCCAAGTCTGATGAAGGAATTACAAGGTGTTATGGTCTGAACTAGACAGGAGATAAAATACAATTATATTGGTTCATTTGAGGTTTCACTCTCAAAGCTTCTGTCAACCAAGTCTATCACAAAAGGCAACATCTTATCCATGCAAATTAAGAATATCCAAACCAGGGGAATATTCTTGAAGATAAGGAAGCCACTCTTAACACTTAACTCTTAACATAACTAGTTAGTGGAAGTTAAGCACTGGAAAGCATAATTTTAAAATTACACAGCAACCCATTGATAAATAGGGAAATCTTTTTGCAGGCATGAACCAATAAATTCTTTTTCTGGAATATAACAGCATTGGAGACACACACCAAGGAGTTTAAACAAAGCAAACCATCACACAAAGGTATTTTAAATTTTAAAAGAAAATGTGAATAGTAATTTAAGTAGATGAATTCAGCAAAGTAGATTTAAACCAACAAGATCAATGTATTCAGAAGACACAGGCATAGCGCTTGTTTATTTACTGTTGTGACTTCAGAATATAGAGGATCTCTGACGATGCCAGTTCCAAATAACACCAGCAGAAGGATTTACAGCCACTCAGAGTGGTGATGTGTTTCAAAATCTGAGCATACCCACATTTAAGATATTTTTTATAAAGGCTATTCAAGGTCTTTGTGATTCTTCCCTTACCCTAGTATCAGTGAAATCAGCATTATCTCAGCTAGAAAATTTGCTAGCTAGGACTTGAAAGTCTTGTGCTGCGGGATTTTGTTTTCACAGGAGTTAAAACATTTTGTTTAACTTCTTGATATTCAGCTCGGGGGGTTGAGAGAAATTTCCTGGGGAAGAAATGTAATTTATGACATGCTTCTTATTACTTTATGCTGAAAAGGTGCTAGCAGGGAGGCTAAGGTAATTTCACAAGTCGATGGCTGTTAGTGTGAGGGCTGTGCTGCCTCAGGTTTTATAGCTGTAGCTCGGAAAAAGCTGTTTAGAACCTTGTCCAGGAGGTGGCAGGAGAAGTTAACCAAAGTTTCAATGGCCTCTCCCTGTCCAGCTCGAACTCACAGAACCACCATGAGCTAAGAGTTACCATAAGGAAAGGTGATAAAGTCTGCTTCCTGAAAAATAGAAAAGCCTCTCGCTGAATATTTCTCCCTTGAATCTGATATCTACATCTGTGCAAGTTGTCCTGTTGTAAACACACTGCATTTTAAAGGAAATCCAATTTGCAGCAGCATTCCAGCAATATAATTAATACCTGGAGTACAATTTCATTTTTATTCCAATTTCATTTCTGCTCAATTCTACGGAATGAGCTTTGGCAGTACTCAATTTATCCAAAAGGCAACAATTTAAAGGAAACCAGTGGAAAAAAAAAAAAAGATAATAAAAAGAAAAATCAGTGACCCAAGTAAAAACTATTCATCACCAGTGTTCACACTTTGTAGCTGGAACATTGGAATACCAAGTATTTTGATTGAGAAATCTCATTAGTACTTTTATATTTAGCCATATTGCAGCAACAAGGGAGCCCAGGCCACAACACTAGATTTGGTGCAGTAAAAGTCATTCCCTAATTTGAGTTAAAAATAAAACAAATGAGTAATGCAAAAATCAGCCTCTGCTAATACTTTCTAGAATCTGTGCTTTGTTCTTCCTCTTTTAATTATTTCAAACTCTTTTTGTCACTCAGTACATTTTCCTTTTCTTTCACAACTGTGCATGAGAAAAATGATCAGTCTCTTGGGAATTCTTTTTTGCAGCTATTAATTAAGATTAATCAAGTTTTCTGACTTTGTAGCAATTTTTAGATGGCATTCACTTGATTTTGCTCCAGTAGAACAAAAAGTAAATTTAGAGAAATTATTCAAATTTAGGCAAAATACCAACCTTGAGAAAATAATTACACAGAAAAATGTCTTTTTAGAAGTTAGTAATCCACACAAATGGGTAGCTTAGCATGAGAATGCTTAATATTATTATTTATTCAGATGTTTAAGTGATGATTTTTCATTTCTAGAAGCACAACCATTGTAGTATGCAAGTTGCAGCAGAAGAAGCATGAAGCAAACAAGTTCTCTTTTGTTATAAGCAGCAGAGAAACTCTGCCCCCAACGTGCAGTGAGCAGTTTAGGAAGCCAAAAGCCTCAGGAAATATCAAGCCCCTCTAATGGCAGATCAAACCATGCCACAGGAACCCTGTGGCAGAGCTCTACTGCAGATTCCTGTGTGCCCTTGTAAGAGAAAACGTGTTAGATGGTGGTGTCTTAGCCATTAGAAACTTTCACCCAAGTCAAATGATGGAGAATTAGGCTGCACAACATTTTATCAAATGCTCCCCTCACGTTTTCAGTTTGGGAAAAGAAATTAAAACAAAATAAAGGTATTTTCTTCAGAAACATGAGGGTTTGTAGGGAAGTTATCAGGACTTTTCTGGCTGCTCTGGGTTCTCCCACCAGTGTAGCTAACTGAACTTGCTGAGCTCTCCAGGAGCCTGTTAAATGGAGTGCTGGCACCTCTGTCATTACAGGTCAGATGTAAGGTGGCACACAGAGTTAGAGAACTCACAAATGAAAGTCACTACAGGGGCAGTTTCCCCCATAAAATGACAGAGGCAGCATGCAGCTTGGAAACATCATGGCAGCAGTGGAAACAACAGCCCTGAAATCAGATTTTATCTCCTTCAGGATTAACAATCCATCCTGGGAAATAGGAATGAAGTCCTGATGGGATGATGCTGGAAGATGTTGGGTCATCTTATGTGCATCCATGGGTAGGAGCACTGGGTATGATGAGGTCACAAGAGCAGGAAACATAACTTTAACTAAAGCAGAGCATCCAGATGTATTCCCCATTCCTCAGCTCTGAGAATGCCTCACAGCCAGAGAGAAAACTCAGTGCTCAGCACTAGTGAGAGAGGAAAAAGCAAAGGTAGGGAAGCCAGAGATGGCAGCAAGATTGACATCCAGAGCAGAGGTTGTAATTTTCTTTCCCTAGCCCAGCCCCATCTTCAGATCAGCTGCTCCCCAGCATTTTATTACATCATTGGTGCTTTACTTCTAATCACATGGATTTAATTCTCTCATTACCACTACTCTGTCAGACGAGTGCTGCTCTGAAGCCCTGGAAGTGCCAGATCTGCAGTGCACAGAGATGTGTTTGCCATTTACTGCATGCTCACACCGCAGGCCTTTGATCCCAACCAAAGGCAAAGCCATCACTTCTGTAATATTAAAGATCTTGGGCTCTTCCCTTTCATGACTTTACTGATGGTCCTTAGGAAGACAAGAGCTCAGCCTCATACTATACTGCTTTGGTCTCCTAATGACACTGAGATACTAAATTCTGTTCCAGAGGGAAGGGAGGGCAGGAAGTATTCATTTTTTTTTCAAAAATTTAATAATAAATATGCTGTTTTTGCAGTATTTTCTCCACATCAGAACTGAATGCACTAAAATGTAAACTGCTTTGCTTTGCCATTAACTTTAAAAGCATTTGATTTCAGTACTCCACCAGAGCAGAGAGGCTGCAAATTAATCTGTGTTCAGCAGAGGAGTGATGGCCACACTCCCAGCTCTTGTGTTCATGAGAGACCTTTCTGCAACTGCTTCTTGGATGGGTACAGAACAAACCATATCAGCCCTAGAAGGGAATTTTGTGTCTGGATGTCAGAAAGGCACAGACACAGAAAGGTCAGTGGTGTCCTGAGTCACCTTCTTATTGGGAATGAGAACTGAGTGACAGGCCTGAAATGGTGAATTTAAAAAAAAATTTTTAAATGGTGGATTTAAAAAAATCACAAACCAAACCAAATCACTTAAAAGAACTATCAGTGATTTGTTTTCTAAATGGAAGGGAAAAGAGGAGGTTGTGCAGGGAGCTGATTTGGATGTGGTGCAGGTAGTAGCTACCTATAGGAACCTGAATAAGATGGGACAGTGTCCTTAGTTCAGAACCTGACCTCTCCAGCTGGGACTTCAAATGCAAGAAGATGCAGGTGTCACTAAGAAGTAGTTGGGTGGCAGAGGGGGAAAGCTTCAAAATACAGTGCAAAACATCAAAATTCCATCCTCCAAATGACAAGCACAGGACATTGTGTTTGGGCAAGGAGAAGCAAGTGCACAAAACAGGATGGGAGACTGATCAGGAAACAACTTTGGTGAAGATGACCTGGGATTAGAGCAGATTACCTAATAAAACAAAACAAGATAAATCGTGTCCCCCCCCCCCACCAAACAAAAAAAAAAAAAAAACCAACAAAAAAACCAAACAAACAAAACCCAAACCCTGAGATATAGAAACAGAAAGTCTAATGGTCTCATACAGTAATTCTTCCATTTTATTCTAAACTGACAAAGCCTATGTTGAAATATGCAGTTTTCAACATCTTGCTTAAAAGATAATGGAGATATATTAAAGAAGAAGTTTGACAATTATTAAAGGCATAGAAAAAAATTATTTATGAAGAAAGATCAACACTTTTCCTTACTTCGCTTATGAGAAGTGTATGGAGACTGTTAGGAGTATTAAGTCTTCAGATACAGAATGGTTTCAGCAATGTTTTTTTGCCACTTTGAGGTATTCGAGGAACCAGAAAAGTGTGGATCCCTTATGCTAGATCAGAAATGTGTTAGACATCAAAGATAATATGGGTAAGGGTCTGTTACAAACTTCCCTCATAACTTCACAGACAATAGTTTAAACTCTATCATTAAAAGGCATTATCTTCCTCTTTGCAAAATGGAGAGCAATTGTAAGTAATAAAATGCTCAGAAGCATTTGAGCATAATGGAAAGTTACCTTTGGGTATCCACTAAGGAAACAATGTTTTAGGTTAAGATAATGAAGGTTTAGAAACATTTTTGAAAGGTAGCTTAGCATGGACCTTAGAGAAAACCTGATTATAAAAATGGTCCTGGATAGGACCACCACAAGTTCATAACATAATAGATCATAGAATCAAGGTTATGATTTCAAAAAGGCAAATCTAAAAAGTCAGGGAAATCCCCTGGACTGAAAACTCAAACAGGTGAACGAGAACTTAACCAAGTGCTCCCTGAGGAAGGGGACCATTGATGTTCCCCCAACCTCATGTAAACTCAATATAGGACCAAATGTAATTACCATCAAAATGTGAAAAGGATTAGGATAGCAGAAATAAGGATACAGCTACCCAGACCAGCAAAGAAACTAATCACTAGGGCGACCTTTAAGTGGGGGAACAACACAAGAATTTCTCAAAGTGAATCAGAACTTATGAAGCAAATTACTAGGAAAAACAAATGGTTCAGGAGCTATACACTGGGGAAGAAGTGTGAAAAACAAGTTTATTTATCATGTAGTAGAGGGGAAATTTTAAGACAAAAATTAACCCATTCATATTCTAAGGCAAGATTAATATTCTGCCTCCATTTTCAATGAAGCAATTTTGAATGCAGAATGCAGGGTGAATGGCTAGCAAGATGAAGAGTCATTCCACGTAATAGAGAAGCACAATGCCAAGATTACCATGCAACACAACCCCATCAGAAGGCTTGGATCCCTTCTTCTTAAAACGCTGACAGATTTTATGTTTGAAATCCCAGATCCTGTAGAAACGGCTTAAGAGCTGGGATTTTGTGTTTTTAAAATGTCAGACTAAGGCAGCTAAAGAAAAACAAGGGCCAATAATACCTGTCCATAAAAAAGACAGTAATATTCAAGAGCTATGAAAAAGTCTTGGAGGAGATAATTAGAAACAGGGATAAACAGGGAAAATGGAGAAAATGTGGCATCTGTTCACTAAAGTTATATTTGATAAGCAACTTCTATTTTATTAAGATATCAGTTTGATCAGAAAAGGAGCAGTTTTAAGCCAAAATATGCTCTGCCTTTTGGATCTGGTCTAACATGCACAAAATGCATAAAATTCATTGTCAAATGCAAAAAGGCCTGGAACACTTGAGGACTGACGTAAGTGAAATGAAACAGAAAATTAAATCAAAGATCATGCACTTAGCATTTGATAAGAATGTTTCCTACAAGTTCACACTCATGAATCAAAATAAACCCAGAAGGAGGAAGCCCTGGAGAATGATGAGTCCACCAGTGATGTATCACTGTGAAAGGACAAATATGACATATCAGACTACATTTCCCACAGAAATAAGAAAGTACAAAACACTGCTAAGCTCTTTCTTACAGATATAAAAAAACTGAACCATAAGTAAGTTAACCCGAACCAAAACATGGCTGTAAACCTCTAGAACCACTAGCTCTATAATCAGAAAATCTGTAGGACAGAGTGATTCACTAGGCCTACTATCCTGATGAAGTAAAACCAACAGAGAAGTGGTAATTTACTACTGAGTAAATTACTTAAATGAGGAATTAAACGCATTTAAGCTAAGGAGCATCATCACCCAATAAGCTTTAGGAGACCATCAATTAATTATGACAACAAACATGAGAAAGGTCAAAACACAAGAAAGTGATATTCTGAAGAAGGTATTTATCAAAAGCACTCCAGACAAGAAATCACAGTAGTATGGTTCATATAAGAGATAAATTACATGAATTGCCATGGCAGGAAAAAAAAAAATGGATTTCTTTGTCTAGGTGCTCTTTTACTCCACATTGAAATAAGAACCTGTGTCCTTTTGTATTAAGAACAGCCAGCATAGTTGCGAAAGTTTCTCTGAACGAATCCAAGTTTTATAGGTTAATTTTGATTTGGGAGTTGGGTCAATCTTCTGTTCAGAGTTGTTTTTCTTCTCTTCTCCATCTTAAATATGATTCACTTATTGCTAACATGTGCTGTGTCTGAGTAGCAGGAGGAAACAGTTCTGCCTCTGAAGAACAGGATAAAAAAAAAATACAGCTGGCTTGTGTATACACTCGGAAAAAAAATGCTCTTGCTGGTTTTACTCCTTTAGAAGTGTTGGGCAGCTTGTACTTTTAATGCCATATCATTCTTTGAAGGCAGATTCTGATATCTGTGCCAGGAGAAGAAATAACTTTCATCTTTTAAAAGAATTAGTTGCTGGTCTAAGAGGTCATTACAATATTTTCCTGTGAATCATGAGCTAGATAATAAAGCCAATAGTCTAACATGATTTTGCATCCCACTATTGCCCTGGGACTCTGAAGAATGCACATCGAAAAACCCAAATGCTAATTATCTGTGACTGCACTCCACATAATTGCTATTGTAAAAAAAAAAAAATAGGCAGTAAAATTCCAGAGAGAGATAGAAATTCTTATCAGATTAGCAACAAAAAGAAATAGACTGGAGAGCACCCTTTCTTTTTCTATTTTGTTCTTTTAAATACCTGGATACGATCAAAAATACTTATATCACTTTATGTTCATAACCTGCAAAGTCACAGTGGAGCTGACTTGGGCCCTAGGAACTATTAGAAGGTTCATTCATGCAAGCATCCAACTACAGAGCATTGTAGTATATTATAGTATAACTACAGTTATTCACTGTACAATTTCCCTCTAGTCAAAAATTCTGAGGTACAGCAGCATTATTCAAACAATAACCTACAGCAGAAGACAAAGTCCATCTCAGGGCTGAAGCTGTGGCAAAAATATATTTGTGAGGCACAAAGTCGATGGATTATTATTTTACATTTGGGAGGAAATATAACTAAGATGTAGGAATCAAGGAACCACCAAAATAATAATAAGTACCAAAGATACTATGCATCAAACCTGATTTTTATTTTAAAAGTAAATGCACAAACAACACTCATCTCCTCACACCTCATGTTTTCTTTGTGTTCTCAACACACAGGCCTAGATACTGGTTGACTTCACCAAGAAATCTTGCTCCACTTTCCCAACACCCCCACAAATTAACTCATGTTTGCAACTTTATCACAGGGGCCTAGAATCCCTTAGTCCTAAATGTTAAGAAGGCAACTAAAACCACCCAGTCTGCCTTGCAAAAAACTCAAAAATGTGGCCATGGATATGCTGTAGGAGAATCCTGGATAGGAGTTGGAGGCAAGGTCGACCCATCCTTCTCTCTTCTGATAATGTGCAGCTGTATCAAGAGTCAATCTACACTAAACCACCATATTTTTTTTCTTGGCAAAATGCTCTGCATGTCAACAAATTAGAAAAAAATCACCACAGTGAAAAAGAGGAGTATCAGCTGATCTTCCTCTGTGATTAAAAAAATTATTTTCTTTATGTATGCTAAACTTTGTCTTCTCCTTTCAAAATGACTTATTAATGTTGATATTATTGCCATCATTTCAGGCATTTTTTTTAAGTAATTTTCTTTTCTTAAAGGAAAAATTATCAGATTACTAAATATCCGTGGTGAACCTCTCTAAAAATTCTTAGCAATTAGTTGGCAATTTTTAAAGTGCTGGAGCAGACTGTCACCCCAGAGAAGACACTGTCCCAGATTTGCAAGCTTTCTTTTTTCTAATTTTTGCTCATAACAGTCAACACTTCATTTCAGGGGCTTTGACAAAATCTCCAAAGATATAAGTTCTTGAAGGCTAATGTGTAACTTATGAAGCATTGATCTTTCTTCCCTTGTGCTTCTGCTCAGGTAGGCAAGTAGATGAGAAAACAGTGATTCTAACACAGGGCACACTTCATCTGGAGAAAAATGAAATCTGAAAAATGGAATTCTTCCTTATACGGAATTATGAATCCATGGCCAGCTCTCATAGTTTCATCCTCTTTGCAAGCACCATTCTCACAACAGTGTCAAGCACTGAGGCACAGCTACTCCTAGGCACAACATCACAAGTTTTGTTGACTGATATTTCCATCAATTCTTGCTTTGATACAGATGCCTCACTGAATAAAATTCTCATTTTGTCTACAGCTATGGCAACCTGGGCAGCTGCCAGAAGGCAGCTTTGGTTGACAACTTGTAAGAGTGATTCTCAGGCAAAACAATTAGTGGTAACTGCTCTTTTCCAGGGAGGCAGACTTCTTGGCAAATTGCACAGCTAAGTCAGAGAATTCAGACGAGGAGCAATCCAGCCTGCTTTGCCCAAAGGAAGGAATGCAGGTTTTTATAGCGTGGAAGGAAGAATTCTTTTGGTTTCTCACTGTAGCTCCAAAATAGCAAAGCTGCCTGTGGCAAGGGTCTGCCCTGAAGGGCGCTCCGTGGTGGCAGGATAGGCACCAGCAGGGCTATCCAGGGCACCACAACATCAGCCCTGAAGCTTTCCTGGGGATGAATTATCCCTGCAGTGGCAGACTTGTTCCTTCTGGCCCCAGAGCTGCCCACCCAAGCACAGCAACTCTCTCAGCTGGGTGATGTGTCCCTGCAGGAAGCACTACACATCATCCCCTGCCAGAAAGGTCAAGCCCATTCTTCAGGGAGCTGGTTTTGGGTAAGACCCCATCATTGGTCCCACCAGAGTGAGTGCTGCTATAAGCTCTAAACCACCTTAGACTCCCACAAAGCCTTTCCAACATCCCCCCTCTCTCCCGTCAGCCCTTTTTTGCTCGCACTCCTCCAGTACTGCCAGGCAGCGCCAGCCACAACTAGAGAAACTGCTTTACTCATTACCAGCACAGTAGCAATTGCAGGTGAAACCCTTCCAAGAAATTTGCTTAAATCATGCCTGAAGAGTGGTTGAAATTGTCTGTGAATTGCTGAGCTTAGACCCAGGCTTCCCTTCCTTCCCTGTGCTTGATTTGCAAATTGCTTTTTGGTCTGACTTTCCCCTCCTCTCATATCCTCTCCACACACATCAACAATTCCCAGATTTTTCCATGAACAAGCACTGAGAAGCAGCGCCCATTTGTAAGCATTTTCCTGATCTACATGTAACTCAGTGGCCTTGCTGAAGATTCCCATGTGTTACGGTTTTTTTAATGTTGCCTTTTTAAATATTTCAAACCTACAGCCTTTTTGTTGGTATCTTTTATTAGATATCTCTTCTAGAAACAACTTACAAGTGCAGCCCAAACTAACAGGACAGTTTAAGCAAGCTGTAAGGCAAAACAGTTAAGAGGATTCTGTCCCCAGAGAGTTTGCAGTGTAATTCAGATACAAATAGTGTCAGCTTATTTCATGTAAGGAGTCAGAAATCTAGTGCTGTTTAATACGATTTGCACGCACAGAGAAACTTTTTGTCCATTCAAATTATGAAGGGAGGATTTTTTATTTCTCTTCCTACATCTTTTAATTTAATCATTTGCATAATTTTGCTTCCACAACACCCAATAACAGCTAATAATATTGTTTGCTCTCCATTTGTTTTTTGCTTCCTGCTGTTGAATGAACAACCCCATGTTTACAGATTAGCAGCGGTTGTAAAGTGCCCTGACTTTCTCTCCCATTTCAAAGTTATGAGCGAAAAGCACATTATATTGGTTCCTCTGGCATTTTTGGAGTAGCTCAGGCATTCACAGTGCAAACCACTGTTATTCATACTGTTATAATTCCTCTGCAGTTAAGTCATTACTAGAAATCAGAGCAGGCTTGTAGTACAATTCCTTATTTGGGAATGTCATGTGAGATGCCCAGAGCAATATGAAAAAAATAAAGGCCAACTTGTCTGGCTGTGGAGGGATTTATAGCAGGCCCACTGGCAGAGATCTGCTGGGAAGTATTAAGAGCTCCTGCTTAGCTGATCATATAAACACCCAAGCCAGCAGGTGCACTACATTTGTACACTATCTTTTCCCTTCAGGTGCAGTATTAAAAATCCTGTCATCACAGTAAGTTTATAGAAACGTGAATTATAGTGGCCTTTTCCTACAGATGGTTGGGCTGAGGTTTTTGTCTAGGTAAACGTGAAATTCATTTAAAATCACTTAAATGTTTTTGTTCTGCTCTTTAACAAATGGCAATACTGCTAAGAGAAATTCTACCTCAGACATGTTTCTTTTAGTAAGAAAGAAGCCTCTCTTGGAGCAAAAATATCTGATTAGTAGTTACTAAAGACAACATTGGTGTTTATTTCCAAACAGCTGTTCTCCCTCCTTCCCAAAATATGGACATCTCACTCAAATGTGAAAATTTGGATAAGACACTTTAAATTTGACTCAAACCTATAACTGATATTGTTTGCAAATATCCATATTATTTTAATGTGCAGAACATTTGATCAGATTAAAATATGATCTACTTCACAATAATCGTACCCTAGGGAAAGCCAGGACTGAAGTTAATGAATGAAATTATTTGTGGCTAAGGATACAGTAATAATTAAATTATTAGGAACAACTTAAAGCTTGCTGTTTTACATGAGAAAAACCCACCCACCCCATGTTAAGGCAACCATCTGCTTGGACAGTCAAAGAATTATAGTCAGGAAATGGATAAATTAATGTTTCATATGTAATTTTAGCTTAGCTCTCCATCTCAAGTACTCAAATACAGAGACTTTAATTTCACAATCACATTCTTTTCTGCTCTCCACAGCAGCCCCGTGTAATACATAACTATTTTCTACTGTAATGCTTGATGAGTCACTACTGTAGAAGGAACTGAGTATGTTTGGGAGCATGTGTATTTAATGGAACTATAATCAAAAAATTCTCTCTTCCTGTAGTCTCCTTTTATGGAATTCAGAACAACAAAACAGAGCAAAAGCTTAGGAGAGGGAGGAAGGATGATCCCAAAGGTACAGTGTCACCCTTCAAGACTTGAATTCAATCTCAAACCCAGTCTGTTCAGCCACTGCCCTGCTGTAACCCAAATTAAGGCACTTCAGGAGGAGTTTTGCAACATGGTTTCTCCTTTTTTGCTTTTGAACAAGTGGGAATGTTGCTAAGAAAAGCCCCACTTCAGAAAATCATTACCCATGGCTAAACGAAGATTCTCTTTTTGTAACAGAAATATCCCCACTTCTTCCATATTTTTTGCTTCGAGTTGCCATCATCTCTCTTGCCCTCACCCTAGCTATTTTCTGAACCCCACTGACAGAAAATCAGTCAGCAAGAGAGAGGAGCACATTTCTACCAGTTTAGAGAGCAGAATCACCTGAACTCATCAAGGTGTGAGATGAGTCCCAGTACCAGCCCAAGGGAAGTGGGGAGATGATTTTCACGAAGCAGCAAGCTACCAGGTGGTCAAATTTGGAACCCTATTTTGACTCTCTAAGCTTCATGTCACCCCCTGTGAGCATCCATTACTTCCTGAGGACTTTCTGAGGGTAAACATGCCATGGGTTACAATGCACTTGCTACAAATAAAAGAGCTCTACACAGACACAGGACAAATCCGTTTGCTGCACTGGTATGTCTTGTTCTACAGAGGGAGAGTTTGTGTCTGAGTATCTTAAACTCATCTGCATGGCATGTTTATTGTGGCATTACTAGTGTTCTATCTCCATGTTATTTCCCATGAAGTTTCAGAAGATTTAGCATTTCTAAGAAGCAAGAGCCTTGCACATGTAGCACTTCTCAGCTTTTAATTTTCAGAAATAAGCACCTCTTTCCAAAGAATTTGGTAGAAGGAAAGTTTGTGTCAAATCTTATGTGTTGCTCTAATGATCTCACCTAGCACCACCTTAATATCTTTTCCCTCCTCCCCAGAAAAAGTCATCCTGGCATTTAGCATTTGTGTTGCAGCAAAGCAGACACCCTCTTGTTCTCTAACCTCATATGTTATGCTGATTCTCCCATCTGTGATCTGCTCACCAGCTGCTCCTGGTGCAGGAGGGCCCCATGGAGGAGGTACAGGGTTCTGCTGCGTGGCCGTGGCTCCACCACAGCCTGGCCTTTCTCATATCCAAAAATGTCCCCCAGTGCAGTGCAGCTGGGAGTGCCCCAGTGTGCTTCAGCACATGGGGTATCAGTTGCAGCAGGGAAAAGCAGCTGAGTTCTCAACAAAGACTACAAGAAAGCAGACAGAAATAACCCAACACGCTCCAGCGTGAGTCCCAGAGCCAGTGCCAGGTCAAGGAATGAATTTGGTGACAGAGGAAGCCCTCCATATGAGGATTGCTAGCTGCCAACAGGGCCCTGTGTCTGCAAACGCTCAAAGTCTAAGGGATTTAAAACACATGGAGGAATTGAATGGGAGTATAGGGCAGGTGAGGGTTTACGGGCTGGAGGAGCCTCTCTGGAAGAGGTGATCTTCCTTATCCAAGGCATCTACTGGTGTGAGGACAGTGCTTTGTGTGCCCAGCCTGTTCCTCCCTCACGGACCTTGTATGACAAGTCAGGCCAACGGGGTTTAATGACCTGGCAGGTATGCTGGATTTTTAGCCAGCTGTTTCTAGATCACATCAGCTAGAAATTGTCATCTTTCCCTGGCAGAAAAGGACCTGGGGGTCCTGGTCAGCAGTGCCTGACCATGAGCTCCCAGGTAGCCAAGGGGGCCAGTGGCACCTTGAACAGAGTGGCCAGCAGGAGCAGGGCAGTGATTGTCCCTCTGTTCTGGGCGCTGGTGAAACCACACCTCAAATCATGTGTTCAGTTTTGGGCCCCTCACTGCAAGAAAGGCATTGAGGGGCTGGAGAGAGTCCAGAGAAGGGAACAGAGCTGGGGAAGGGTCTGGAGCACAAGTCTGATCAGGAGTGGTTGAGGGAGTTTAGCCTGCAGAAAAGGCTCAGGCCTGGATGTGTTCAAAGTGTGGATGTAGCACCTGGGGACATGGCTTAGCGGTGGACTTGGCTGTGTAAGATTTAAAATTGGGCTCAATGATCTTAGAGGTCTCTTCCAACCTAAATGACTCCATGGTTCTATATTACTGGCCAGAGAGCAGAAGATGAAGCATCTGTAAGAGGAAAAGGAGGATTTTAAGGGATATGATGGCAGAATCTGCCCAGAAAGGGTGTATTTTGCAAGGTTAGAAGGAACTGAATTAATGTTGGCCTAGGAGATAAAGGAAGAATTGAGCATGGCTTTCCTCACAGCAGAGGGAATGCAGGATAAGACAGGAAAGGTTTCCTTCAGGGTAAAAAAAGACCAAAATTTTTATCATCTCTAAGACAAAGTGATCACTGTTTGAGTCCAGCCAGCAGGAGTGATTCCTAGGCCTTCTTGTCAGGAAGCAAGAACTAAGACTAGATGAATCAGGAACAGTACCTTTTCTACTAGTCAGTGATTAGAACTGCATTCCTTGGGTGGACTATTTTGTTCATTGTGTAAGTTCAGGCGAGTTTTTCTCTAATTTTCCAATAATTTTCAATCATTATCACCTCACCCTGTGCCTGAAGCATGTACTAAACAAGTCCTAAGTCATAGATTACAGAAATTTCTCTGTTTGGAAGGGATTTTTTCTTTTAATTCAATATATCAAATTGAAGTCATGACATGACAAGTGCTAATATTTTGCCCACATACAACTTTAAAGCATTTAAAATTAATTTTTTATGCTTTGACAAAAGCTCCAATTTTACTCAGGTAAAGCAAAGTAATGTGGTTAAAATAAAATCAAAAGCAAGAGGCCCATAAAATCCAAAGAATAAGGACATGAGCACTGTTTTCAGTCCAAAGAACTTCATTTTCTCCCCATAGATAAAATGTGCAAAATGAACTGTGTGAATTGGGATGTCAAGCGCTTTACTCCAGAGTGACTTTACTGGCACTGGTGGAGAGTTTTACAAATGCACAGCCTCTCTGCTCTGCTTGCTGTGCTATCATTACCAATTAGCAGTTGTGAGGAGTCCAGCAAGCTCCCAGGCACGGAGCAAATGGGCGCTGGGGGAGCAGCTGTACCCTGGAAACTTCTCACAGTTTGCTGGGAGTTCAGCCTCCACAACTGTTGCAAGTTATGTTCCCTCTCACTGGAGCTAAACTGCAGCCTCCAGGCTTTCATTAGTTATTTTCCAGTTTAATGGTGGAAATGTGAGGCTGATGATGGTGGCTGAATGCAGATGGAGTATCTGCAAACTTCCCTTCGGAGCTCAGCTGAGCTTGCTCTCCCAACCCAAATGAGCCTCAGCGTTGCACAACTTGGGGTCTCCTGAGGAGAAACCACAGATGATGCCAAACTGCAGACAGTATAATGGCAAGGTGGGGAAATACTAATTAGGTGTCAGATTGAGACCACCAGCCTCATTTAACTGTGAGGTCAAGCTGACTGAAACCTTGTCTCCAAATTAGATATAGACAAACTGTTTTGTGAGCAACATTTCTGATACAGTCTACTTTTTCGTCTGTTTACACACAGGAAGCAGACTAAAACTCTCAGAAATGTTCTTAGTTGTTCCTTGAAAGGATTTTTTTTTTTGTGACCAGAGAGGCATGAGTAAGGGCTAGACTGTCTGGTTTTCTTTGTCCTGTCAGCCCCCCAAAACGTGATCAGATCCAAAAGTTAATTCATGCCTTCTCTGTCTTTCTAGACTTAAAAAAAAAAAAAAAAAAAAAAAAAAGGTATTTGGAGTGCATTTGTATCCAGCCAGACAGTACAGGGCATTTTGATCTCAACTCCTTGGCAGGAATAGATTGCACTTTGAGCAAGCTGGGCTTAGAGGTACACTCTGTACCAACTTTTATGGCCCAGGTCTGTCACCCAATTCCTGGTGGTGTCTTGGGCATAGCCCTGAAGGGTCAAATGCTGTGCTCCTCCATTCTGACCACAGCCTTGGGGGGAAAAAAAAAAAAAAAAATCTATTCTGAGGGATTTTGCTTCTACCTGTGACAGAACCTCTTCTGCAGCTACTGCGGGGATGAGTTTGTTGCTAAACACAACACAACTACCTCATGTAATGTAGCCATAAAGATCTCAACAGAGACAACATCCAATTAAAAGCCCTGGATGACCAAACAAAAAAACATACTTCTTTGGATAATGGATGTGACAAGGGGGCTGCACAGGGCCATACCATAAAGCTGAAAAGTAAAACAAGAAGATTTTTGTTTTCTTCTTCCCTCTCTTTTTTAAAGACTTTCTCTCAAGAGGACAGGAAACCAGTTTAATTCCAATGATATAATACTGCCTAAACTGGCCATGGTTCAGCTCCTCATAGTGACAGCACTGTAAAGCTATGCCTTTTTTGAGCTAAGCTTGTCTGACTTAAGCTTTCACTTCAAAGTTTCTAAAAGGGAAACAAATGATGTAAATTATATTTTACAAATTCACTAATGATCTAATTCTAAACTATAATAAATGAAAGAATCAGAGAAGGAACATTCATGTTAACCTCTGAGAAACAGGTAAAGGAGGATTTCTCTTTCATAATGTATAAAACCTTTGCACAATTAAAAGAAAAGAAAATTCATCTATTAGTAAATTTTGATACCACAGGGGCCTTAAAAGATCCTTTCCTTCCAGAAGAATGAACACATCCTTAAGCTATCTTTTTGTCATAAGTCCAAATGCTACTCAATTCAAATTTTTAAAAGTTACCAAATAGTCTGACTTACAGTATGTGTGTCTGGCATTTGAGAAATAGGGCAAATCTTGTAACAGACACAAGTAACTGCTTTCCTCATGAAATTGCCACAGGACAAAAACTTAAGGCTATTTTTCAGAGCATTTGAACAAATTAATTTTCATTCAGACACAATTATTGCTGTCTCTCAACACATCACAGGGAATAGACAGAGACTGCTTTGCTTTGCTGTGTGGAGGTATAAGGGCTCTCAGTTTTGATGTGTTTCCCTTGACTTAGCTTCTTTTCAATTTCAACCACTCACTGTAAACTACATCTCTGAAGGAGAACCAATTTTACGAGCAGCAAATGGTAAGGAGAAGGGGTTTTTCTTTTTCATATAGTTATAAGTTTCCCATATATTTGTCAGTACATGTTGGAAAACTGTTATGTGAAAATGAGTAAAAGCTAGTTGGATGGCCCTCTACTTAGATTTACAGACAAATAAACTGTCCAAACTTAGAAGCCATAATTAATTATAAAGTCCGTTCCCACAGAGAAGGTTAAATTGTGCTATGAGGTATCATTCCCAAAATGCAGACATTACTGGTTTAATTTTATTCTATTTTCCACTCTGCTCAGTCACCTTTTCTTTACAAGAGTGATTCTGTTCCTCCAAAGAGGAAAAAAAAATTCCTCAGCTGACACCAAGACAAAGGTGTGGTATCTGCTTGTCATTTTAGAGTTGTAATTTAAAAAAAAATATATCTTTAAGTTCATAGTTTTAGGATTGCAGACAGGTTATGAAATGTTCTTTGCTCTCTGCTAAGATAAATTCATGTCAGATTCAGTACTGACAAGAACACGTTAAAAAAAGAGAGATCTCTGATTTATTCTTGTGTTTGCAGCCTGTAGAGGAGCAAGATTATTCCCCAGACTATGTCCCTTGCTTTTTAGAACAGCTGTTGTCATGAACACAAAAACAGAGGAACTAGTTGGAATTTCTTCCCCAGATGAAAAATAAACCAGAGGAAAATCATGTAAATTTCTGCCTTTTTATTTCTTTCACCTTTTGGTTGAAAGATGGAAAAAGAGTTATGAGTTTTGTTGCTAGTACTTTTCTATGGCAAACAACTGGATTCTTTCTGTGAATGTTCACTAAATGAAAAACAGGAAAAAGATTGTCACCAGTCATGTGAAAATTTATTGCCAGCTATTTAGCAGCTTTTGCCATGGCACATGCAGCCTCTTTGATTTAGAAACCCTCTCCTGATAGAATGGTAACTCAGCATCTCTTTAGGTGACCCGAATCCTCCCAGCTACTATACACCATATTTTACATTGCTTAGGTTCCCCAGATTTCCATGCACCACTTCCCAAGTCAATGCAGAAGGATTCTTGGGGCTGGTCTTAGGACAGTGGCATTTGGGGGAATCTCAGTTATGCAGAGCATTCACAAATGTATGTAGTGCCACTCACTGCCTGCCACAAAGGGCCTATTTTTCAAACTGTCAAAGAAACACTTGTGGCGCTGCGGAAACCAGAGAAAAGCTGTCAATTCTATTATTAAATTGGCATTCCACACATGCTACTTTGAGATGATAGTCCATAATAAAGTTGCCCTATTTCTTTGCCCTCTATTCATGTCACTACCTAAAGTTTTCTCTTGCATCTTCCTTCAGACACTGAGTGATAGAGCATCAGGCATGTAAGCTCAACAAGAGGTCGTCATTGTGGAGCAGTGACAGATGTTTACAACACCTGAAGAAAAGGAGGGGACCAAGGTCCTCAGGCACCCCTGGTACTCCAGGCCATTAGAATGCACAGAGCAAGGACAGTGACATCTCCCAGGGTATTGTCAATCAAGGAGTCTTGAAACAAAGGGAGACAACAGGGGCCATTGTAATCCCATTGGAGGGAAGAGGGGGAATAAAAAGCATAACAAGGCTTTGTCCTGGTCCTCAGAACACAGACCCATCTGTGTGCTTCTCTAGCTGCTGCGAGCTAACAGGACAACACGAGTTGGTCTGACCCTAATGGGAATTGATACAAATTGGACGCTAATTCCATTGTGGACAGTCCTCCAGTGAGGCCAGGAGGCCTTCCCAAAGAGAAAGGAGCTCCTACTTTCCATGTTTTTAGACTTGTCTAAAAAGATATAGGTTGCAGGAGCCTGGGTTCCCCAGGTAAGCTGTCCCACCATTCTTCCTGCTGGGAAGCTTCTGTGAAAATAAGAAGACAACAGAGTCTCTCACCCTCAGGGGTGTCTGATTTAGTAAGGAACTGTGATTGACAGCTGTTAAGAGGAATGACAAGATATTTTACATCTGTTTGGTGTCCTGACTGTCACCCATTCCTTCCCACACTGGCTATTGTCATTCTTCCTATATCCAGGAATCCTACTGCTGGCAATGCAAATGTCAGGCCACTGTGGAGCTATAGTGCCACGCAGCATACATTACACAAGAAATGAGAAGTGGATCAGGGTCATTGCATAGGGAATGCAACGAGTCCAAAGTATGTCCATTATCCCAGACCTAACACTTTGGACCAGTAATTGGGCCACCAGCTACTCAGCTGTGCGTGCCAAATCAGAGAATAGATCCAACACACAGAGTGTTTTCTCTACGTTTTTTTTCTTTTTCTTTTCCTTGCAATTTATTTATTATTTACTCTGCAGCAAACCTTAAGCCTTCCTCCAGTGGTTATGAATGAATAATGCAGCACATCCACAGTACTTATTATGCACAGAAACCTCATACTTCTCCATTCCTATAACATTCATAGGGGCTTTGGATTCCCATGGGTTTTATATTCACTTCAAATTTGCTAACTGTTAAGCAGTACTTTTGGTATCCTGACAGAAACAGCATATAAAGTATGGTATAAAGAAAACCATACACTCATTTTGGAGAAACCACTAATTTTATCATGATTTGAAATACCACTGACAATGACAGACAAAACTGAAATACATCCTGCAAGGATGTTTTGACCAATTAATGAGGACAATGGTTTTTTGCTCTAAATCTGGCTCAAAAAATGCAAGAAAAGAAATAAAGCTCACAATGTAAAACCATAAATTCCCTGCCCAATGAAGGCTATCCAAACGAGAAGAGATGTATAACTGATTGAAACAAACAACAGCTATGCTGAATCCATTCTATCCATTCATCACTCTTCAACACACTCCAAGTAGAAATACTGTGTGAATTATGAGCTCTGCAGCTTGCCTGGAATGTTAGCAAACCTGGGCCCTGGAACAGTGGTGGCAAGTGAACTATAGAGTGAAGGATCCTTCCCAGGATTTCAGTCAGCCTCAAAAGTATCATCACCCTTCAGCTAAAAATATCTCAAGCTATTTGAAGCAAATCTAAATTCAGCCCACCAGTTTTTCCCCGGGGAGGGTAAACTACAGAGCACCTGTGTGTTACGTTCTTGGTACAGAATTCTAAAACATGAGGAATACAGCACTTCTGAATTGTCTTTGCACCACACGCATCATCAAATCTGCAGCTATGGTCTGGATAACACCTTCAAGATCTTACTGATGGTCTTTTCAACCCAAGGAGTCATGCCAATATTGTTTATTTCATGAGTTAACAACTGAATTGCTTGGAACAAAGCCTCTGGGATCCTGCATTCATGTTAGTCTGCTATGGAAGACTGACATGGACTAATCAAATGAGATACAGCCTCATTTCTGAAAGGGTGTACCTGGTGATGAAAAGGGACGTTTTGAGCATAGCTGAAATACAGCATCTTCAAAGGAGAAACTCAATTCAGGTAAAAAACCCCATGGATCAGGTGTTGTGTATCTACCAGTCAGCACAAAAAGGGACTTTTCTACTCATTTCTCTCTCTTTAATTCCTTCTGATTGATATTCTTCATGACAGAAAGAAAAATATAGAAATTTTTACTCTTTCTTTTGGCTTGCATTTCTTGTTCTCCTATCTTTTCTCTCTTACCCTGTGCCACTGGGACAGATGGTGAAAACAAATCCCTTGAGCACAAGTGCAGTAGACACCCAACAGGTCACTGGGTCCACATGTCATTAATAGAACTGCTACTGAAGCCCATTTATTACAAGTTACTAAAAAACTATTATCCAGGCTTTAACTGCTGACTGAAACTCCATTGAATTATTAAATCTGAAATGTCAAATATCTGATTAACAAAAGTTCAATGTAACTCCTACCTCATCTGGTCAGATCTCAGCATAAACAATGCTGTACAGCCTAACAATCCTAATATGTTCTCATTGCTGTACCTACTAAATAAACTAAAGGAGAAGATGAGTTCTTCCGAATATACTTATAATGAGAGTGAGAGAAGGCAGTTTTTGCATTGTGCTCTCTAAGCTGAGGTCCACAGAGAAAACTTTGGCTCTGGATTTATTTCTCCAGCAGGCAGCTTTATTTTTCCTGTAGAACACCGCTGTTGGCATAACAGAAGAACAGGAGGTTGGCAAAGTGGCATGAAACTAACAGCCCAGATCTTTTCCAAGCTGTTCCTGCTCCCACTACTAAACTAAGAGTTTAATAAAATGTGCTACCAAGATGCAAACATCTTGCACGCATTCGAGCATTTTCTTTATTAACTTAAGGGATAAACCTGCCCATTCAATGCACATGTTCAAATACGAGCAATCTTGACCATCTGAGCCCAAATCTAATATAAAAAGACAAAGTGATTTTCAGACAATGATAATAACATTGAAACGTACCCTTTCCCCAGTTCAAACATAAGAAGATGGAGCAAGATTCCTACAATCTGCTGGCTCACAAGAGAGAAGAAACTATTGTGTGGATTTGAACTCTAGTGTGTTGCCTTTAAGCATTTGGTGGTACTCACTACTGCTTAAGAAGATATTTAGAATTCCAACATGAAAGGTCTGTTTCATATTTTAAGCCCAATAAATCTCGATCACAGCTCTCAATTGAGACAGCAGTCTGGCAAAACTACATGGACAGCAGACACTTTACTGTGGCTCTTTCTCCCCGCTCAGCCTCTCCCTCCCCCACCTCCCTCAAATTCAAGTTTATTGTTGCCAGAAAAAACAAGAAACAGCATATCTGAAATTTAATCTTCCTTAAATTTGCAGAGCAAGGCTACAGAAAAGATTAACCATATAAGCAGGACATACTTTCTTATTCCTCTTGGGATATGTGTCATGCTTTTCCCCCCACCCAGTGTTTTCTGTTGTTATTGATCATTGAGTTTCACTCCTCAGCCAGGCCAGGCTAATCTTAGCAAAGTTAGTGCGGGGTGGAACTTTTGCGGGGTGGAATTTTTTTCCTCCTTTTTAATATACGTTTTCTGTGAAAATAAAACTTGTTTGATGCAGCTGCTGCTGGGGATATATTTTGAGAGATGAACATGCTGGTAGAAGACAGCGACTTATTTGATGCCTAATTAAAACACACTAGTTACAGCACAATCACAAGGGTGTTACAAAGCACACATTTTCAGTATAATTCAGAAATTTATCTAATTGCAGCTTTCAGCTTGCCCAAGAAGCAGACAGGCCCTTCTCCTTGCCCACCAACTCTCATCTGACAAGGATGCTGGATAGATCCCTGAAGGGCAGTTGGGTGATACCAGTTTCAACTGGTATTGATATGTTTTGAGACCAAAACCTGCACATGCAAGATCTGGAGCCTGATGAAGCTTGTGAAAACCCTCAGAGAGCCCCAGAGGGTTTTGGCAAACAGGTAGATTTATGGAGGTTGTTCAATATTATTAATGGAGCACTTGATGCTCTTCCTGGTGATTATCACTTACAACATAAACAGAGAGGGTGTGAGAATACCCTGTGAGGAATTGAGGTTCCCTTGTCCTCACTGGAAGGCCAAAGCATTGGGAGAGCTACCAGCGCAAGTACAACCAAAATGTGGCAACAGAGTTTGCCAGCAGATTGATGAAGTTTTTACATTTCTATCAACAGAAAGTTAGCATTTAGTTAGGCAGGAAAGAATTCAAAGACTGAGACGTATAAAATGTAAGTGCAAATGAGTTTGTTTGCATAGATACACGGCTGCCTATGTGAGAAGACACAACATTGAACATCTCATACTCATCACAGGCTAACAGAGAATACAGGCATCACCTAATTCCTAAATCAACAATTTGACTTTCCTCTGACTGAGACCATTTCTCTGTGGAAGATTTCAAGACCCTCAGAAATTAATTATCTATCAGAGATTAGTTATTACTATAATGAGGGACTAAACTAAAAGCAATAACATCTTGTGTAAGCATGTGTAGGGCCAAACAATTTTAATTTTGGCAGAAAAGAAAAAAATAGCACACTAACTACCACTTTAAATTTTGGCTCTGCTTTACCTTACTCATATGGCATATGTGAGAACACATGTGATTCCAAAAGAAGAGGAAGAAAAGAAAACCTAAATCCAAGTAAGTTTCAACCTAAGTTTCACCCAGTTTATGCTTCAAACTTCCTGCAGATCTGGATGCAGAACTTCAGTTTTATTTGCATGACTGATTTAACAGTATGTGAGGAAAAACTCATGCTGTCCATGATTTTGTCAATTTCATAAGGCAAGCTATTTGTGCTCAGAGAATAATCACAGGGGCCAGTTAGCAAGGCTGCTCTAAATGTTAGGGGAAGGCCCCTATCCTGGAAAAGGGCCCATTCATAGCAGCTCTTTAGTTTGTGCTTATCTCACACTGAAGCCAATGTGCTGGAGAACAGATTCCATAGCAAAGGAGATTTGAGCACAAGGCCTCACCCAGAAGTGATTCCCGGGGCATTAATACAGACACAAAAATGGGAATGCTCAGAAGTATTTTGAAGTAAACAGGAACTAGGTGATACTGAGACCTTGGGCCCTACACAGCTCCATCTGGACCATTGCAGTGCCATGAAGGGCTATGGAGAGAGTTGATCTCACCATCTGAAGGTTAATTTTGTAACACACAAGGAAGCTACACATAGTAGACACAGAGTGGCTCTGTGTGCAGAGTGTGAAGAAGCTGTCTGCTTTCCACCTGGCCTGATTTATCATGTTCTTCAAGTATCGTGAAAAGAGAGACTTGGAAGGAGGTGCAGAGAGGATTAATTACATATCAGTTGGGTTAAAAACCCAAACCAGATTACAGTGATCATCTTTCTTCCAGCTGATGACTGAAAATACCCTTCAAAAAGCTTGTTTTGGGCTCCGATTTGTTTTTACTTGAATATGTTGTCCTCAAGGTATTAGTACCTCACATAAGAATTTCCAGCCCTTTCATTTTATGGCAAATAACACTTCATTCCAAGAAAAGTGTGATATCTGCTGAATTCACTGTCTCTATTCCATCCCAGTCACAATTTTATGCAATTTTAATATTAAAAGTAATGCAAGGCCACATTTCATGCAAAATCTACTTTTTTCCAGGAGAATTTTTTAGATCAGATAATGTTAGTGGAATTTTCCTTTTCTCTTAAAGGCATAAGAGAAAGAAAGAAGAACATGGAAATCGTAGTTTTTTCCATGAATAGTTTTCATGGAATTATTCTATCACTTATAGGCTGTGGTTTGCAAAATAATTTTTCTTTTAAACCATCTAATAAAAAAAAGGGGGCACCCCTCTTAGCAGAATTAAAGAACCCCAAAGAACTGATCAGCAGCGTTCAGAAGTCACTCAGATTATGTTCTTTATAAAGCTGTTACAGTACCGCAGGCCAGATTAAAGAGAATTTTCTAAGTCCTAGTTCTCCCTAGATCTAAATCTGTCTTTAGATGACCTTTCTGATTTAATCCAGATCATGAGCATGCTCAACACTCTTTTCTGTATATTTGCTAGAAGCCAGTGAAATGGAATGCAGTATCAGAGCTGCCCCTATTTGTAATTTGTCTGGGAGGTGTTCCTATAGATTATAAGCATAGCTCTCCCCCCCCTTTTTTTTTTTTTATGCTTTTATGAAAGGCTCATCTAACTTACTGATATCCTGAATAGGTGTTCCATTATAAAGGACATGGTGTTTTGGCAATTGTAATATTTTTTTTCTGCAAAAGGTATTAAGTTTTTGAACTTAAAACTACGAAGAGGGAAAAAAAGAGAAAACTCAAAGAATTTAAAATAGAGAGAGACAGCTCTTTCTCTGGGATGTTTTTCTCTTTTTTTACTAGAATCATTCTATATTTAGATGCTGTTGGTCCAAACACAGTCTTTATTTCTAGACCTTACATCACTTTAATTTTTAGTGCCTTGTCCTCTATATCTGAAAGTCAAAGAAGCAAGACTCAGAGAAATACAATATTTAGACATGACAAAATTTATTGTTATGCTACTGTATGGTTTCCACAGAAATTTTTGCTTACTTCCAGAATCTATATCCTGCAGGCTGAAAGTTCCTCAGAAAAAAAAAAAAAAAAAAAAAAAAAAAGTGTTTCTTTGTATGCCTTAATTCAACCTTGTGGCATCAAAGTGGGGATTTCAAAAGGCATGGAAGAGACATGACTTAGAAAAAAGGCATGGATCAAATAGAAGCAGAATCCTTCATGTGATGCCCTTAAAAATTTCTGTCTTTTAGAAATACACTGTTTACAGATTAGTAACTGGTATTATTGTTTTTCCCACAACCTGGCATTACAGAATTAAGCTTTCCCAAAGGAAGACCAATGATGATCCACAAGATCCACAAAACCCAAAGATGCACAAGACCGTGCTGAAAAGTTTTGTACCAAGTTCGACACAAATTAGAAATAGCCATGGCAACAAAGTGGAGAAGGCTTGGCAGAGCAGCTGAATGCTTAATGCTCACTAATGCATTCAAACATATGATCATAGCTATTTTCTCCAGACTGCACACCATTTTCTGTCATTATAATAATTGGGTGTCTTTGTGTTGGACTAAGGGAATGCCTCTGTTTAAGCTTCTGTTTAAATGACTGTTGGAAGTGCAATTCTCAGCCGGCAGACCACAGCACTAAAGCTAGTGTTTGCTGAGCACTGCATTTGAACTCAGTCAGGAACTATTTGGGCAAGAGTTTTTAATACCCATTTAGCCTAGGTAATTTTCAGAAAAGCAGTCCATGACCTCGCTGACTATGAAAGGCAAAGGAAAATTTTCCTATGAAGACCAATTTTGCGACCAGAGGGCTGCAGCACCCTATTAATTCTGAGGATCCCCTGGGTACAGCTTATAGGAAAAGATTGGTGGTGCCCACCTGGGAAACCCAAGAATAGAGATATTCCTAATATAATTTCCTATATTGTGTTCAGCTCAGATATGAAATATATCCATGAGAGACAAATGTAAGACTGAGTGTCTCAACCCACAATGATATATGAAATATTTCCACTTACATCCAACACTGACGCAAATTGTAATAAGGGTATAGCTTCGACCCGTTGTTCGTGAAGAAGAATAAGGTGCACATTGTACAAGAGAAAAACAAGTGTATTACTGATGGCAGGAGTTCTCTGACCCAACCTTCAGATTTGAACATCCAGCCTACCTTGACACTATAAACCCGCTTGGAGAAGGCAGCAGCTGTGTCTAAATAACTGCAATTTGCTACAACACTGGAAGATAGAAAATATGAAAAGTTCTTCAAAAAACATCCCTAATATAATGTCATTAAAACTGTTTATCAGTTAGTGAGTCAAGAAATTAGGGCACCAAAAAGATGGCTGTGGTAGAGGATCAGAGAACTGAAACCCAGGAAGGAACCAGAAAAATATACATTTTCCTTCAAGCTTGTGACCCTGGTTTCTCTCTCTCTCTCTCTCTCTCTCTTTTCAACTTAAAATTTACTTCCCAGCTGAAGAATCATCTTCCTTCTCAGCAGATCTGTAACCTTGTCCCACTGTCTTCCCTTATTCTTTGCCTCCTTACATACCTGTTTCTTTTTTTTTTTTGTCTTCAGCTTGTATCCACTACTGGCTGTGCCACGCACCAAAGGCTGAGTTCACTCTGTGGGTTTGGTCCAAAGTGAGGGATGGAGTGAGTCTTTTCACTAAGAGTGCTCATGGCAGGGCCAAGATGTCCTTTGTTAACTTTCTAGACTCAGTGCAATAATGCAGGTAGTCCCACTTTTTCAACCAAAGCACTTTTCTGCAAAAGAAGGGAAAGGCCTCTCCTGAAATGGATCCTTTTGGAGACGTGGTTTGTTCCAGTTTTTCTCTTTTTTACATAGGTAAATGAGCCCAAAATATTTCAAATGTGTTCCTAAAAGGCAAGATTTTACGGACCCATTTAAAATAATTGGAAAATAAAGCTGGACTTCTAAGTGCTCAGCTGTTCTAGCTGAACGTTTCTGTTGATATTTGCAAATAAAGCATTTCTTAAGTTTTTCTGTTGCATTTTCTTAATGTTTTTCTAATCAATCCCAGTTCTGACAGCTATGCCTTTGGGCTGAGAAATCAAGGTACCTTCTGGGGACAGTGAGCCCCAAAAGGCCAAATTGTCTCAGAGGCTGGTCAAAGATCTTTGCTTTCTCATAGATCCCTCCTTGCCTCAGCATGCTGCTCCTCCAAAGCCAGCTCTTACTAGTTCTGCTTCAGAGCAAGCATTCAGACAGCGTATCAAAAGAGGCTTTCAGCAGCCTGCTCTTAAACTTGGTTTCCACATAGATGGGAAGAAGACATTCAGCTCCTTATTTTACACAACTGAGAGACTTGGGCCGCATTGTCTTGGGGAACCACTTCAAGCACTGAGAGCTGTTGAAATTATCCGAGGCTTTCTAGTTGCAAAAATATTCCCTCCCATATGCTGAGTGTCCACTTTGAAAACCTTGCTCATTCTTTCCTGCATCTGGCATAGATTTCCAGGGGGATGGGGCGGGCTCTGCGGCCGGCAGGAGATGAGCCCGGCTTCGCAGCTGCTGTTTCCTTCCTCTGACAATGCAAAAAATATCTTCAAGGAGGGAATCCCATTTAACATGCAAGTGGTGATACCAAGGATGCTTCAGCTTCTCATCCTCTCTGTGACAGGGTCCTGAAGCAAACAGTGCAGCTAATATTAACCCATAAGCCACCCTCCTCCACTCTTCACCCCTTCTCTTAACTTCTGTCGTGACTGAGCTCAGCCCAAGCACCATAAAATTAAAATATAGTTAAGTAATTCATACTGAACAATTCTCTCTGGTGAGCTTCATCCCCTCTCAGATTTTTCTTTTTTTCCAGACAGCTTTGATTTTTACACATCCATTTACATTCAGTTGATATGTGCCAAGTAGAATTCCAGTCACAGATTATTTTCCCCTACTCTTAATAACATTTTTGCATCCTGACAAAACTGGCTGCAGAGAATGTTTTGCAGTAGGGTAAAGAAATCATACAAGGATCAGGGTATTGCCCATACATATACTGGGAACACTGGATGTTATGGAAGATCTAAACAGAAGAGACAGAGGCACCACAGATGTGAAAGTTTAATCAGAGTCTCTTAGAGAGCTTATACGGCTAAAACTTAAACCCAACATGAGGACACTTAGGTGTAGCAGACCTCAGCTTTTTAATGTTCTGTATGGAAAGGGATTTGATTATCTAATTAGAATATAAACAAGATGTAGATTGCATTGAGCTGGAGGTGGGCAAGCATTTTTAGGAACATCAACCACAGCCATAATGTGCCCAAAGAGGGATATTTTTTTTTTCCCCTATACCTTGCCCTAGCTCAACAGTGACACTCTTAGGTGATAACAAGTCTGTAGGGCATCTGTGGAAGCTGGTGGTGTGGGGTTTCTCTTTGTAGGCAGAGATGTAGCCAAGGATCAATAACATGGTTTACCAGGATCCTCTGTGCATCAGAGCTGGAAGTGACCCTCAAAGATAATCAGTTCCAACTCAGAAGTGAATGGCCCATATAGAGACTGAACCCCCAGTCCTGGTGTTATTAACACCATGCTCTACCCAGCTAAGCCAATGTCAGGCTCATATAATCACATCCCAGAGCAGGGTACAGACAACTCATTTTTGATCCTCCTAAAAATTTCACTGAGATGCTGCTGATCTTATCTAAAATATACTAGTGAGATGAAAAAGAAGACAAAATTAAGTGTATTCCATACACGGGCTAAGAGATGGCAGCGCAGTTTCTCCAGTCCATGCAGAGTGAGGAATATCCTGAGCTTAACAGAGAACTGATGGAATGGGTCAGGTTTAGCTGGGGGGTGTGGACCCTGCTCAGCCAAATTTAAGCTAGATCTCCCTGTCAAGATTAGTCCCACAGCCAAAACACTTCTCTGGGCATGTCAACACAACCACAGTGTAGCAGCTGATCAGGGCACTTCAGGAAGGTTCTTAGGGCATGCTCAGGGAGAAGCAGTGAGCTCTGGGGCTAAGGGGGTAAGTAGGGGTTGCAGAGCAGCGTCCTTGGCTCCAATTTAACCCAAATTCTTCCCTGCCCATTCCTCTGCACAGCCCTGGGCAGTGGGGAAAGCATCAGTCACAGGCAGGTTTGACATCTGTCCCAGGACACAGCAGGGAGCAGTAGAGTTTTTCCTTCCTCGTGCTCCCACAGCCCAGCTGGGCCCAGCTGGCCCTGCACACTCACAGGACTGGGAAAACAGATGAATTACAGTCACTTCGACTACCTGAATTAAGCACTGAGGGTCTAAGTGCTTTAGAGGAGTTTTGCCTTTAGAATGGTTTTCTCTGTCTGTTATTTCTCAGCAAGAGCATTTTTGATCCAACTGCTAGTCCAGCTTATTTTACATGGGGCTATAATTTTCAGTGCCTTTCTACCAGGGCTTGTTATCTACTTAGATGGGAATGCCTGCTCGTCTTTTCCAAGCAATGTAAAATCTATACAAGCAAGTGGATTTTGGTCCAAAATCCAAAAAGCTGGTACAAAAGATGCATAAATCTTAAGCTACCCCTATGCACCAAGCAGTCAACCTTCATTACATCTATTGTTTTTGTGTTATTTGCACTTGAATTTTAGCCAGGAGAAGTGTTAGCATGGTTAACCAATTTTTAAGTGAGGAGTGACCATCTCCATGAAAAAAAGAAATTTAAAAAAATAATATAGCAATGATCAAATGCATTCAGTGCAAGGAATTATTATCTGCCTATGACTTGCTCAGCCTAGAGGGATCTCAATGACTCCTGGGTGACTGAAGACAAATGTGTTAATTTCTCTGTTAGCCTCTACTGGAAAGATTATCTGTAGATAATTTCTGCAAAGCTTTTCCCTTCTTGGCCCTTCCCAAGGTGTTTATTCTCACAGTTGTATGGAATCTACCTCCTGCTACTGTGAACCTGGAGCAGTTTGATTTAACATCTGCTAATTACTGTATGTGGTTTTTCTTATACCTTAACAGAATTAAAATGATGTATCTCCTTCATTCTCAGTGATAGCGTGATCAGCTCTCATTTAATAGCAGAATTTAACTCAAAACAACAGATAGCTGAAGCAAAAATGAATCTTCACACAGTGAAACAAATACATTAAGAAGATAAGGATGGCTGAGTGTTTGTGGTGGTGATTTTGGTGGGGTATTTTGGTTTTTGGTTTTTTTTGTTTTTTCTTTTTTTCATTGGTGATTGCTTGTTTTATTTGGTTGGGGTTTTCCTAAGATATTCAGGTATTGAAATCAAAAGTGAAAAATATATGCTTTTTCTTTTATGCTCTTCTTCCTAACAAGAGTCAGACCATTTCAAGGGGGAGAAGAAGTAGTAAACAAAGAATATTTCTTGCTGATGGGTCAGCCACAGTTTTATGTAGGCTGAAAAGTAGATTGTAATGCTGTGAAACAGCAGCATACTTTTGTTCCTCCCTCCCTGCCCCCATCCTGAAAACACACATGGCTTGACAAAATGCCACTAGAACGTGCTTGAAAACAGTGATCTCATTGTGAAGGCTGAAAACTTAGGGCTCAGTATAGCTGGATGATTGAGAAGCACAACATGCTCAACAGATGTAAAAACCGTATAATTCATGACTTTCTCAAGTGGGGAATGAGCTTCCACAGCCAGTTACTAAACCGCTGCAAGAGGTGTAAAATATCCAGCGATTTCCTACGCGAGTGCACCAACTATTTCAGATATGCACATACTACTTGTGAGTTTTGGCTAGTGGTCACTGGGGTTATTTCTCTCTGCTCTGCTCCCTGCTTGTTTTGGGGTATTTTAACAAGAGAGGGGAGACTCAGCATTTTATCCTTCATTTTCCTATTAAATGGCAGGAAGGTGGGGGGAAGGGAACAAGACAACAAATTCCAAGCAACTTAAGTCCAGAGAAAACTTAAAAGGAGATTACAAACCTCGGGCTTCCCACTTGTCTTAGTGAGCTGGTAGGAAAGCCAGTTTAATCCAACTGGGTTTGTTGCTCCCTTGGGTCTTCAATCCTGCATAGACCTCCCTGGCAGGCTCTGTAATTTTGGAAAGTTAACTGAGGCTCGCACGATCTCTCTTCATTTTTTTTCCCCAAGAGTTTCCATCCCTTGCTTTCTTCTGAACCTTGGAACTCAAAGCAATTAATTTCTGAAACTTTTCTTAAAATTTCCATATTTTCTTCCTTTAAGCAGCTCTCTGCTACTGCACATAGTTTCTGCAGGGCCTCACAGGGGAAGGCTGCTGAAATTTCTTGCTTCCAGATCCAGCAGGCAGCTGGAAGACATTTTACCTTTCCATGCTATAGGTTAGAACCATGCCAAGGCTACTCTAAACCGTGCCCAGAGGACCTCTTGCTCACTCAGGACTGTCATTCCCATCCTGGCTGCACCTTCTCCAGCTCCAGAAATATTCCCCCAAATAGGAACAGCAATCCCCACCTTTCTAAAACTATTTTGTTTCAATACTCTTAATAGAACCATGTGCCAGAAAAATAAAGAAAAAAAAATTAGTGAATGGGTACAGTCCTAGGTGCCAGATTGCCAGCACCTTGTCAGAATATAGGGAATTAGCCTGGGAAACAGAAGAAAACAAAAATGTATCGACTTGGCCCATCAGCTGTGCCCCAATAGATATAAGCTTTGAAAGAGGATCTCTTTAACAAGAAGAGCATGAATGAGACAGAATTATGGCATGTCCACCACCTCCCAGAGTTTTGAAGAAGTCTTCCCAAATTAACATGCCTCTTTAATTTAGGCTGCAAAGAGCCTTCCAGGCATCCAGCCTTCACAGCTGTCGGCAGATAGGAGAGGATGGAGCAGGAGATAAAGAGTAGAAGAGTGAATATTTCTTTTGGGAAAATGCAGCCTCTGAAAGCAGAGACTGATTTCGAGATTTCATTTGGCACCTGTCAGGTTATTGTGATGCTCATAAAGGCTGTCCCCTATCATTAGTTTATCAAAGCTGACATGCAATAGCTATTTGGGAATATTTTCATGCAAAACATCACTTAGAAAGACTTCTAGCTGCCCCTCCCTCTTCACTGTTTTGGGCAAAAATTTCTCATATTCACTGAACGCCCAAAGTGCATTATTATTTCTGGCCACGTCTGAAGACGTCCACGTGTAAAAAATCATGGGTAGTCCAGCTGTTACATATGGTTAAATTCTTTATTGAGATGGAATAAATCATCTCCCCTTCTCTCCTCTCTCTTTTTCTAAGGCTTCAGATTTGGCAGGTACCTACTACTGAATGCTGAACTCATGCCTTGCCCCAGTCAAAGAATTTTCATTTCACATAACACAGGAATAGCATGTCAGGTGTAGTGAAATTTAACTATGCAAATAGTTTTCCTTTTTTCACTTGGATCTCATGGAAACAGAGCAAGGTGCATGACTCCAGGGAGGTACTGAGTCTCAACAGACAAATAGTCTCGCTGGCTGACAAAGAAAATCTTTCTATTCCTGTCCCAGAAGAATGAGGGGTTTTCTCCCCTCGTCCAAATAACCTTCCTGCTGCAGTTAAAAGCACCTTTGCCTTTCTCATTTTGATCTCCTTCCTCCAATTCAAGAAACAGTCACACACATTCACACACAGAATGAACCACTACCGAAAAATCAAAAAAAATCAGTAAAGATTCTAATCTTTAAATCACTATTACAGAACTGTAAATATAGACAACCTCCCTACCAACTTTGTAGGCATGAACATGCCATATTGCTATAGGTGATAGTTTGGTGAGGCTGAAGTAGCAGGTAAAAAGTCTGCAGAGCCTTGGCTTTACTGCAGACTTCTTAAGTTGCCTAGTTTGTCATGTGGAGAAATGTTGGCAAAAACTAAATGCACGTTTTGTCACAATTTTGCATTAGCATTTTAGATAATTAAAAAAAAAAATAAAATCTTTATTTGTCATAAGATTTCTACCTGAATTCAGCATGTGGATCCATATTCTGCAGGTCTAATTCTTGCATTCCATGACCAGGGACACTCATCAGAAAATTGTAAATTTTAACAAAGCTTGTCAATTTTGTTAGACAAACAATCCAACAACTTATATCCTAAAACCTCTGACCTTTATAAACACATTTTTACTGTCACAAGTGACATGAAATACTAAGACTGCAAGACACTATTACTTAGTGGTAAATGCAGGAGAAAACTTGTACTATGCACACATTGTTGTCCAAAAGTATAAAACCCTTTCATGACTCTCCTGATTCAGAAAGGACAAGAAACCCAGAAAGACTTCAAAGCACAACTTCATTTATCTGACAATCAAAGTGTATTTTTGCTGTGCCTTTCTACTGAACAGTGATGTGTGCACTAATACATGGCAAGTCCACTGCTGAGGAAGTCACTGTGATTTTTTTTTTTTTTTTTTTTCATTTCAGTGTTTCTACAATTGAGATGGCTTACACAGCCCAATCACAGTTTATCCACCTCAAAGAGGTTTGTTTGAAGTGCAAGACACACTAGGGAGATGCTTATTTTCATCCTTAGGTTCACTGTGAGAAATCTCTTGAACTGAAGTTTGGGCAAATCCCAACTGCTCTGAGGATGTCAGTGGAGTTTGCCACTCCATTGTGGGCAATGCTATTGACTTCAGTGGAGCCAAACACAGTTTGTGACTATTTCATTAAAGGAAAGACACATAAAGTTAATCCTTTGCTGCACATTCAGAATCTAGAAAACAACCATTGCCAGAACTTGCCATTGCTTATCATCAGTGTGATCTCTTGAGTTTGTCTCAAGAACAAGGCATATCCTTTTAATTAAGTAAAAAAATATAGTGGTCAACATTATTGTGCATTTTCATTTGTGTCCCACTCTCTTCAGAAAAGTTGCAGTTAAAAGTAAGAAGACAGATCATCCATCTACATGGAAACCAGGAGGAAAAGTCAGTGGTGAAGGACATATTTCACATGGATCAAATCAGGTAGCTCACACTGGTGGTGGTGGTACTTCACACTGAAGCTGTTGCATTTTCTGACTGTGTTACCTCGGCACTGGCTCTCCCCTGTGACAACAGCAGGAGTTAAAGCTCCCAGCATAGATGCTTCAAGTCACATCTGGAGGACTCTCTTCTCTCATGAACCAGAAGGAGGGAATTCTAGGGGACAAAATCATACTCTGTACATGTGATTTGATAGTTTTGCTGTGGTCAGAAACTCAGCAGCCTGTGAAATTATCTTGGAGTTGCTGCTACAGTCCAAACAGGCAGGACTACCAATGTTACTGGGATCCCTGCTGCAGAGAGGACAATGGCAGGGATGGTGCTTCCATTTAGGGTCACTCATCCTCTCCTCAACCATCTCAGATCCTCACCAAAATCCATTAACTTCCAAGGAACCTTGCAAAACAACTTTACCTGCTAAAACTCTTGGTAAGAGGAAAAACGGTGGGGAAACAAGGTGAATCATAAAACTGCTAGAGGAGATTTGTATTCTTGCCTGTTACTTATGTTTGGGAATCTGGCGTAATCTGAAAGGCTTTGCCATTATTTATATTTTCCTGTATTTATAATCATCTGTATAAGTATCTGGTGTTTGAGGACAGGCACTTTAAAAGCAAAACTAAACATTGGCTCAGACCCTATTCCCAAATACTCTAAATAACAAAGTCCTTCTGAAAGCATATTGTGACCTTGCTTGGCATTGTTGCAGCATGATTACCCTCCATTCTCTCACAAGGAGAGGTGAAAGTTGGATACTTTAGTCAAAATAAGCAGCCTGGCTTGCTTAAAGACCTACTAAAAGTAAGGACTACTTAAAGACTTACTAAAGTAAACCCAAAATAATGAACTAACTTTGATTGTTAAATAAACATCTTTGATATTGTTATTTTAACACATCTGGTAACATGAAATGACGTATTCTGAGTCGGTCAGGCATCCATGTATGCGAGTCCTAAATCCTCATAAGCACAAAAGAAGCCACTCCACATTCTTATTTTCCTATTTGTCTTCTGGTTTGAATAATTTTAACCAAAAATTGTCACTGAGCCTACAGCACATTTTAAAGTAGGTGACTGAAGAGGAAATAAGCATAAAGGACAAATGAAGAGTAAATCCCTGTAGATTAGGGATGAGGGAACAGTTGTCGGGGTCTGCAAAATACTTCCATTGTATGGACAAACCCAAAATAATAAAACCCAAATCAATAATCTTTATTCTTAGAGCCATTCAAATTCACAGCACCCATTCACTGCACTGCACTACTGGGGAATTTCACTGCTGGTGTCCAGGTCTGGCAAGAAGGTGCTCCTTCCTGCTCCAAAGGAGATCCTGCACTCAGGGGAACTCTTGTTTACTGAAAAAGTCATCCAAGACCCTCACTGCATGGTGCTGGCCAATTATTTGAAGAAAAAAGTAAAAATTCTTAAACCCTGTGAGGCCATCTAACCCAAATTTCCTAAAGTGCTTAAATTGACTGAATACATATTTATAGTTCTTCTGGATTATTATCTTCTGAGAGCAACTCAGATATGTGTCTGTTTAAGTTTGTCTTAAAATATTCTAGAGGTGAAATTTGTTGAAGGAAAGACAGTTAAAGAAATGTGTGTGTAAAGTTTGGGTGAATAAAAACTACAGGGTTCCCATTTGTCAAGAACCAATATATAAAATTATGGCAAATCAGATTATTGTAAGGTCTTCGTATACAGTAATACTACATATTACACTTTTGGTCTCACTCTCAGCTTCCTGTATTTGTAATTTTGAGGCATTATAGGGTTATGAATTCCTTATATTATTTTTAGCTGTCCACAACTTCTGGCTTCTGTAACCCTCAGCAATCAAAACTAATCCTGAAGTCAGAAAATCAGCTGGTAGTATGTCAACATGAGTTAAATGTTTGGGGGATATTACTTTTTTAAAATATGTATCAAAATACATATGCACACAATGTATACTCATCCCACGTGAATCTTTAAACACATATTCATTGGTTAAAAAACTCCAAACATCAATTTCCCCATTTCCTTTGTATATACATATTTATATATATTTTATAAACAAAGGCAATATTTAATATTCAGTCTGCTGTAAATCCTGAGGTTACTTTTACAGAATATTAAAGAGACAGTAAATTCTTTATAATACCATAAACTAAGCCTTTCTTCCCTGAAAACCCTAAATTTCATGTGACCTTATAAATCTTATATTAATTTGCTAGATTTGTGGCCTGGAATAATATGAATGGTTTCCAGAAAAAAAACAGTCTTCTCTTGAATTGACAAAATGAGGTTTAATAGCCTCAAACTCCGAATCACCCTTTTTAGTGAATACTATTTCAATACAGCTAAGGAAGAACCTGTTAGCAAAATGCAAGTGCAGACTGTATCCTGAGGACTTCCAGACACTCCTTCCAATGTTAATAAATATTTCCCCAAAAGTATTTAACTTAGTTGTCCTACCTCATTGAAAAAAAAATTAAATAAAATCATTGCATAGGTCTTTTTCACTTATGCAGAAGAGCTGATACACAGAAAAATCCTGCAGTTTTTTCTGACAGATGTCTGGTTTGCCAAAAAGCATCAAACTTTAGATCTAGACAAAGCAGTTTTTGTCACTAATACCACTAATAGTGTGGTCGCTACTTACAGGCTAGGGGAAGATTGCTAATTTGTTCAAGATGGCACTATCAGTACCCTATTTCTGCCTGTGTGACAGTGAATGTGGGAAAAAAAGGGAAGTAATTCTTTGATGAAGCTACGAGTAACTGGCTGCTAGTAAAAAATAATTTAAAAAAAAAAAGAAGAAAAAAAAGGTGGCTCTATTAAACAAGTCTTGTGAGTTGTACCAGGTGTTTCAGCACAGAAATCTCACCACCTACAAGGGAAGCATTATCATTGAAATATGAGTATTTTCCTGTATTTTATTAATATTTTACACATCCCTGAATAACAAGCAATGTTACTCAAGGACATGAACATGAAACAAGAAACCAGGAGCTAACCCAGTAAAGGCAGAACCACCTCTTACCTTTTGCTTCCTGCTCTGCAGCTACAATTTTCAGAATTCCCATCAAATCAGCCTAAAACAAGCAGCTGATCCTCTGTGATCCCAGGGAAAGTTAATGACTCGCTTTAAACTTCAGTAATTGATAAACATGTTTTTCAGTTAAAGGAAAGCAAGTATTTTCTTCACATTTCCAGGATACAGGGAATGCCTAAAGCCAAATCTCTGATGTAAATTACTGTGAATACCCAGCTAGCTTTGTTTCTATAGAATTTCCTCATCCTGAGTAGTTCCCATATATTACAAAATATGAGTCAACATGAGCAAAGGTGGCAAAGACTGGCTACTAGGGCTGGATGAATCCCTGCAGCAGCACGGTTAAAATCCAAATTTACACTAGAATTTGGGCAGCCAACAGAGTAATTAAGGGCTGCTCTGGTATCCCTACACAACCCCTGCACCACAGAGGATGGCTGAGCATTGCACAGACATTGTTCCTCCCTCAGCAGAAGGAGGAGGAGGAGATGGTTACGTGTTCAGTTTACTCTGGTTCAGGTTCACAAGAGTCATGGAATGAGATTCCAAAGCCCTTCTTGGTTTCCTCAATTATTTAGCTGCTCTGTTTCAGGGGAACTGAGAAAAGAGCAGTGATTCAAGGATGTTACTGGAATTCTGCAGTAACTTGGCTCAGAGTTTAATCCCCATCACCCACAGGTGCCAGGTTGAGATCATCACAATGAACAGAAACAACTGGCCAGAATCAAACCCAAGCAGGAAGAGTTACAAGAGTAACTCTAGTACAAGAGTTTGCAAGAGAAAGAAAATATCCTTTCTGGGAAGCAGAGCTGTATTCAGTGATTGAGGGTGTGCACCAAGAGATCCTGAAGGACAGACCACAAGTTCAGGACCTGCATTCCTCTCTGACAGACAACACTGCCTGTAAGAAACCATGGTAGGTCAGTGAGTCCATCAGCTCCTCACCAGCAATGATCTGACTCCAATTACACCAGTTCTGTCTTTCCACACGAGATTACAGATGTGGAATTTAACAGAACAAGAACTAAGTAACCTCAAAACAAACTGCAAAACCTGAGATTCTTCTCCAAGAATCCTGAAGTTTATGTCTTCCCTTCCATGACAGCCTTCAAGGTTAGGCCTAGGTCCACCTGTGCACTCAAGCTATTCTCTGTGTTCTCATTTGCTACCAGAAGCTCTTTTTGGCACTGATAGCACTTGAATAGAGGTGCTTCAGCTTTGCCAGGTTGAGGACAACATTCCATGCAATGCAGTGGCAGATGAATCCATGCTGACAATGCTAACCCTAAGGCACTTTGGTGGATCTGTATGGACGCACAGTCAGATCTTAAAAAACAAACAATCAGGTAAGTAAATATCTCAGCAACAAAAAGAAAGAGATGGCAACAGAACTTTATCGACTGTATTGACTTTAAATTGCTTAACAGAAGTCATCTGGTTGATTTCTAGCTGGGAAGAGCACTCAGATTCTTCCATGGTAAAGACAAGACATTGAACAGAACAGGATTTTTAACTACAGGTGCTTGGCTGTCAGGCTGAATTACAGGTTCTTTTTAAGAACCAAGTGGTTATTCTGAGGAATTTCAAGTCCATTACAGGTGGCAGGTCCAAGGAACCTAGAACTCCAGTGTTTAATTTGTTGCATACCCACTTTCTGAGATTTAAGAGCACAAAGGAACCACTAAAGAAAGTCAGACTTGCCTGACAAAGTTGTCAATGCTATATGCAGTAAAGGTGCATGTATGACTGCATAATGTGTGAACTAATAGAATAATATGTAGTTTTAACATAGGTTTCCTCCCACCGTAAAGCACAGGCCTTGGGAAGAAAAGAATGCACATTAAGCCACATGTTCCAGGAAAGAACTTCCTTGGGATCCCAAGAGTTTTGTTTGTAAATTTGTAAGATGAATATCCCATTCCCAATGGACTGCTTTAATAAATTCGGTTGCTAAGAAAATAACAAAAATCAAGGGCTCCAAAGGCATACACTGAAAGGACCTTAACTGTCAGCTGACAAAATTAATATGAAAATTATATCCATAATTAATTAGAAAGAATCAACTATGCACTAGTTGGGGTTTTTTTCCCAAAAAAAATCCAAGCTAATGAGAAGGCACATAGATAAAACAAGTGAGGGACTGACTGATGTAAAAATAAACCACTCCTGCTATATCCAAACACCATTTTAAGGTTCCTGCGCAGTTGCTTTATAGTACAGCTCAATTCTGACCTGTCACTTCTGAGAGGCATTTTTTTATGTGTTTTTCCTCATATTGCTCCCTGGAAATCTTGATGTGGCACCTTTCCTCAACATGTGACCCCTTAGAGGAAGAAACATTTTGGACATTGCTTCAGTTCCCATGTTTGCACAGATAAGAGGCAGGAGGAGGAGGAGATGACTGCTGAGCTTGGCTCTGATTCACAGGGTGGTACAAGGGCTTGTGAGTTCCTAACACTCTTAGTGATAACCCTCACTTCAAATGGGATTTTAAAGTGCATGGGAAAGGCTGTTTATATTTAAAAAAATTAAACCCTTTTCATGGTCAAAGGCCACTACCACCATGTGTGCCACTCCCCAGCGTGCTATGTCTGGAGCTACATTAAATCAGCAATATATTTGCCTTCTTTGCTCATTTTTTGAGCCTCATCCTGCACCTCAAGAGGAACTGTGGAAGCAAAACACACAGGGAGTAACGGAGGCAGACCCAGAGTCAAACCGGAAATGCTGGTGCTCAGACATCATGCAGGAACTGAGACCTGAGAACCAGAGCACAGGATAGCTCTGGGGGTTTTTTGCCATAATCTGTGATTCCTCAGCAGGAAATTGTATCCTGGCTGTAGCTTTACCACAGGACATCATATGGTTTTGGTAGCTGGGTCTCACAATTTCTCAGCACAGCCTTGTCCACCAAGCAAGATGCTACAGCCGTTTTTGTAGGACAGCCTGAACCAACACTTTTCCAGGGCCATGCTCATCCTTGAGTTCCCCTGTGCTCCAGAGTGGACAGAGAACCTCTTTTGAGTGTTCTTTCCCAAAGCTTCTGGAGCCATCAATTGTGATGGCAGCACCTACATGTGGAGGGGTTCTTGTTGGGTTTTGCAAGATCCCAGCCAGCCTCCTGCCTCAGTACATCACCATGGCACCAGACAAATGGCTTTCAGGGAAAAGCACCTAGAGGCTGGCATGCATGTTAGCTCAACCATTTTGACACTGGCCATTAGTGTGGGTTCAGATTGAAAGAAAGCCAATTTTTCATAAAAAGGAAATCCTGAAAATAATTAGTCTGGCCCCAAATTAAATATCCATTTGGTTCAAACGAGGCCCGATTTGCTGAATTGTGACTGCTTTTTCAATTAGAGACAGGTTAACAAAGAAGGAAAGAAGAAATTGTGGATATATATTTTGGGAAAAATATAGAGTATTTTAGTCAAAAAATAAAAGCTGTATAACCCACCCACCCCCAACAAGGTCTGAAACTTATCTCTGCTAAATGCTTTTATTTTGACAAATGGCCATTTTGTAGGAAAGGGTCAGCCAGCAGCTGTGCTGGCAGAAGGCAGAACTGTATTCATAGGACCCACTGCCCAAAAATAATTGCTACATTGGTACCCATCACTGAAATAAGCAAAAAAGCAGAAAATCAAAGGTGACAAATAGCAAAAGAGGAAACACTAGGTCAAGTAAATCTGCTACAAACCCTCAGTAGTAGTCTGTGTCTTGGGTCAGGCAAATATATAATTTAAATTTCAAAATCATAAAAGGACTCAGGGTATCAGATAATTAAGCCTTTATGTAAAAAGCCATTGATTTCTGACTTGGGAAACAGCAAACTGGCAGGGCTTGAAACAGCAAACCAGATTATGGAGAACAAATAATGCAGCAGCAGCAACATTATCAGATACTCCTGTCCCCTGGGACACAACAAGGTCAGGTATTTCTAAAGGCCCATACAGGTAGTACAGAACACTGCACACAGGCGAGTTGTACAGATGTCTTTTTAAAAAGTCTACCAGATTGTGAAGGAAAAGGATGGTTTTACTTCTCAAGGTGCCTGCCTTCATTAATCAGCCTCCCAGAATCGCTGGCATCTCCACGGGCTACACATCCAACAGCTACACCCTCAGCCACACATCCATGGGCCTAGACCCACTGACTCTAGAATTTAATGCAAAGCATGCTTTCAGCATATTTTTGTGATCCTGAAAAGAAGTTGCCTGCCTTCTGTTCTTAAAACAAATGGGATTGTTCCATATTTCCAGGATATCGGGTATTTATTTCATAACAGTGCCCTATTACAGTGATGTATGTTTACAATAAAAAAATGCTGAAGTGATGTATTTCCTAATTATATTCTCAAAGAATTCACATCCAATGCTAGCATCTGAACCACCTCCCAAAAGTAATAATAGGGGTCCTCTCCACTGGCCTGGGAGGAAAAATAAGCCCACAAGTCATAGAAAATTATATTTAAAATTTTTTCTAGAGGGTAAAGTGCCCTCTTAGGTGGTTCTTGAATAAATGGAAAGGAGCTGACAGGATTCCTGTCGTTAATTTTGACAGGGTTTGGATCTGTCCCTATTGTTTCATTAAAAACTGGAAATAAGTCTTGTCTACTCAGATAATTTGAACCATACTGTAGCTATGCAAGTATAATTCACTGCAGTCCGAGCCTCCTGCGGGGATAGAGGCATAAATTCATATGATGTGAAAGGGACATAATCCATAACTGCATCCACAAGATGGCTCTGGTCAGAACAACATTTATTGATCAGAAAACCACCTGCCTTCCCCCTTCCCAACCCAGTCATGCACATGGCACAGCAGCTGTTCGTCGGGGAGCCTTCTTTCCCACACTCCTCCTAATTTGTGCCTATCACCCGTGAGCATGCACACAGAGCTCTTCAGCTCCCACCATTTGCAAGGCCTCTCCTCTAATCCAGAAAGCCAGGCCATTAAAAAAAAAAAAAAAGCTGTTATTAAATACTTGAAAAAAAAAAAAAAAGAAAAAGAAAATGGCCAGCAGCCAAAATATTTCACATAGGTTTGAACTGCTGATGCTACTTCTGGATATGGCCTGTGTGTGCCTTCACAATGGGCATCTCTGACAGATTCCTTAAAAGTAAGGAAGTGCTTGAGTGCCTAACAGAAGGACACATTTTAAAATCGATAAAGGTCCCAAACATTGGAAAAAGACCTTGACTGATTGTCTTCTGATCTGAGAAACCCAGAGAGGTTGGGGAGGTTTTCACCTTGGAGATATTCTAGAGTTGTCTGGACAGAGTCCTGAGCAGTCACATCCAGGTGATGCTGTTTGAGCAGGAAGGTTGAACAAGGTGACATTCAGGGACCCTTTCTAATGTCAAGCATTCTGAAAAAGTGACCTAGCCCAAGTCCATATGGGTCTTTAGAGCCATCTCTAATATTCTGAACAAAAGCTTTAACTGGGCATGTACCATGATTATTTCCAAATCACTGTCTCCTTTTCTCTCCCCCATTAAAATTCAAAGTTGCCTCCTATAAGCTTTAAAGATTGTTTTGAAATAACTATCCAAAAATATACACATGTTGTGCATAGCCCTACAGAGCTTGCAGCAAAGCAAATTATAGTCTTGGGTGGATGAAGGAAGCTGAATCAAAACATATCTCTGCACAAAATGCTTGTGGCTTAGCAAAAGCTCTTTTTGCTTTCCTCTCATGGTTAAGATATATTGTGTTATGAGCCACTGTCATGCTATGAAGCACAGAGAAAAAACCATACTAGTCTTTTAAACAGAGAGTTTTGGGACCAAAGCTAATCCACAGAAAATTCCAAATACCTTTGAAATGGAAGAGTTACACTGCTGTCTCTCTTCAGATGTCTGACAATAGCCTCATACTAAATTTTATCATCATGCTCATAGCATTACATTATGCACAACATTATGTGTTTTAACAGCATTCAGAGACAGGGAGAGGAGAAAACATCTCTGAATTCTGACTACAGTCCATTCCAAGCAAAATTAAAGGGCCAAGTTTTACTCTCAAACCAACCAATAAACAGGTGCAGCTGCAGGTTGTGCTGGTTCAGAACACAACCAGATTATCTCAGGTACAGAAATGTGAACAGCACAGAGTTCAGAGCAGGCCAAAACTCACTGGTACTTTGACCTGACCCCATTAAAGCCAGTCTGTGCAGCTTCCAATGCCCTGGGTCCCCCAGTGCCCTGACTGCACTGTGATCAGCCCCCAGAGAGGGCTTTTTTTAATCCCTTAGGCTCATATTTAAGATCTAAACTTGGTCTTTCTGGTTCATCACCCAGACATGAAAGCCTGTGTCTTTCAGTAAGAGAAAGGCTGAGCAATTCATACTGGTATTAGCAATTTCTGCTATGAAAGCTGCCTGGATACTATTAAGTTTCCAGGTATCTTCCATAAGATAATCTGTATCATCAAGTGCAGCTGGATGCTCAAGCAAGCATCAATAATTTTTGTATTGTGCACCAAACTGGAAATAATTTGTTGCCCCTGAGAGCCAGGTGTGCCACAAGCCACTTGGCTGATCCCACTCATAGAGGCAGGTCACATTTTGTAAGGTTCCTCACAAAGAGTCATTGGGCAACTTAATTAAAGTATTTGCATAAATCGTGTGGCCTTAACTTCTGTTTTGGCACCTCACCTCCTTGCATTCCTAATGTTGAATAGCTGGCTGTGATTTTCACTCCATTTCATGTTAAAAGTGCCAGAATACAGCTCCAGAAGGAGAGAATATACAGACTGCTTATTTTTAATAGGCAGATTTTACTTTAAGTACAGCCCTTCATGGATTTGTGTAGTACTGCATTTGCATATCCTCAAAACAAGGAATTTTTCCCAGGTAAATAAATAAATATCAAATCCTGTACTTCTCCAGCACAGTCACATTTCTAGGCCAAACTCTTGTACCAAAATCCTTCCTCTCTCAGTGCTTTGCTTCAGATTTTTAAGACTTAATAGCAAAAAATCTTTTAGCACAATTAAAAGAAGCCAAACCAATATGCCCATAGCTCAGCTTTAAGATTGTTGTCTAAAAAATTCAAGAGTTTCAATATTCAGCATGGCTTTCTCCAGGTAAACATGGCTGGGGAGGGGGAGCTAAAGTTCTTTTTTGTTTATTTGCTTTTTAATTGGTGCAATAGTAGCACAGATAGATGAGCAAAAGCTTTCTCAGAGCATCTCATGTCTTGTGCCCACTTCAGAGGCAGCCAACTGGTTTTAATCATCCCAGTAGGAGACCATCTTATTCCTAGCAGAAAAGCTTCAGGGAAAAAAAAAAAATAAAGGCAAAAACTAATATAAAAAATGAGAAAAACTGCAATCTGGCAAAGGCACCATTATCCAGATAAAGTTTTACACTGAGGTCCATCTGTTCATCCATTGCTGAATGTTGTCCTGCAGTTCATGCAGAGAAAACAAAGGTCACCTCAGAGTCCTTCCCAGCATCTCCAGAGCATGTTTTTTCTTGCTTTGGACTGCACCTGAGCAACTGTTTTTTGATTTGTCTGAAATGTGCACTACCACCATTAAAGAGGATGATTTGGGCCAAACTACAAGTTAAAGGCATTTAGCTCACAGTTAAATCCAAGAATACATATATAAAAATAAATATATTTTTAAATTTGTTGTCCATAAATACCCAATCTCTCAAAATCTCCTGCACTGGGAGAGATTGTACTGCTCTAACTCTGGCCACAGGCAGCTCCCTGCCACCCCTCTGTGGAGCAAGAGTTGGATTTTTCATCCTGAAATGGTGCTTAGGACACATCCTGAGGGCAAGGGAGGGCCAGGCCAGAGCAAAGGAGTGTCACTGGGACAGTGGTGGCCCTCAGCAATAACTCCAGCACTTTTTAGGCTACTCTGATATATGCCAGAGGCTTGGTTTGTCTTTGAAGAGGATGGCTCTAAAGTTCCTATCAGCCTTCCAATAAGCAATTAAACCACATCTTCTGTTCTCTGAATCTGTTGGATGTTTTAAACAGATTTATTTCTCTAAAACACATCACCGAAGGTGAAATGATTTCCCATCCTGGAAAGTGTTATCTCCCTAGAGTACCTACACAAGCTGCAGTTTTTCTACACCCTGTGCCTGCAGTACTCTTGTTGAAACATCTGAGGCCCAAATTTCTATTGGAACATGTGCAACAGGAGACAAAATCTGGCTCCCCAAGTGCAAAATAGCTCACTTGTCTACTGACTCTACATCAAAAAAACAAAAAAAAAAATCAGCAGCTTCTTGGAAAGGATTAATTTTCAAAACTTAAAGTAATAAGGAGGTGAGGAGAGAGAAAAAAAGAAAAGAAAAAAAGCATTTTTCACAGCCAATATCCATTTATAATGTTCTGTTGAAAACACTGACATGTGATAAGCCTCTTTTTCCCCCAAAATAAAGCAAAGTATTTTCCTGCTATCTGTAATGTCTCTTTCATCTTCCTAGCTGATGTTTACAAAGCAGTTGTTGATACAATCAGGCTTAATTGCAATTTACAGGAGCAATCCTCATCATACCATCTGAATTCAGGTACTCAGAGAACCAGCAGGGATGAAGTTCTGCATTCGACTGGAGCAGCAGCAACAGCCTTTTCTGCTTGTTTTCAGTCCATATTTAAAAAGAAACCAGACATAGCCTCCCAATACTCTGATAGAAATGAAAACAGCCATCATTCAACGAGATTTGAATCTCCAGTTCAAGCGAAACCAAAACAGTTTTGGGGACCCTGCAGGACTCAGTGCAGCAGGAGCAGCTGCTCCCTGTCAGCTTTCTCAGCCGGGCAGCCTTTGCTGTCACCTGGGGGAAGGCAGCTTTCCTAAAGGTCCAGCACCACAACACCCCTGCTGACAACGCCAGGCATTTGGTTCCCAGGACAGTGACGTTTTCCTGGCTTGGGAATTGTGTGCACGTGAACGTAGTCGGTGTTTAAAGAGAGTCAATCACCCACGGTCTCCGTGCGCAGCGGAAAATGGATTGTTGGGGAGGATGGGAACAGTGGGACTCACACCTGTGTACATCTCTCTGTTCCACCACTGAGAGACATCACGGTGTCCCAGTGGCCAGCACAGAATCTGATTCCATCCTGCCAGGACCACGCCAGCTCTTACCCCTGGCTTTGCTCATCCCTTGAGCCTCCCGCCACACATTCCTCCCTCCCATCATAAACACTGAGAGCAAAGCCCAGGGATTTCTCTGAGCAGAGCTTGGAGTGGAGGGGATAAATCTGTAGGACCTGATACCCCGTTACATGAAAGCAAAAGATGCCAAAGTCTTAAAGTACTTTGGCAGAAAGCTAGCTCTGTATAACTAAGAATGCAAGCTCTGTGGTTACTTTAATCCCTGGAATAGCTCTGCAGATTTCTGAGTAATATTGCACAGGGCAAGTTTGGCTGTAATTTTTTTTATATATATCTTTAAATTACTTACTGGTGTATGGCCCTTTCTTTCCTTTATATGAGCTTTCTTCTAAAACATACAGGAGAAGTGAGAAAAAAATAAGTATTTGTCTAAAAACAACTTCTACTATAGAAAATTTGAATCCTGGGAGAGAAATTAGTTCCAGTAGCTGCCCAAGCCGCCTTGCAGCCCCATTTAGAAAGGATACATCTGCTGCCTCATGGAGTTTTTCAAGGAAAGGAGCATTCAAAATATTTTTATTAGTTTTATTGCTATTTTAATTGTCATTAATTGATTCTGAGGCAGTCAGAGCTGCACCAGCCTGTTTCTGTATTATTGTCACTCTTCTGTGTCCAGAGAAATAACGTCAGGACAGAGTTGGAGTACAAAGGGGACTTGGAGTTGCATGAATGGTACAGATGAGCTGGGGTTATTACAGGGTATTTCAGAAATATTTCTCCCTTCCTTCCCCCCCCCCCCCCCGCCCTTCTTTAAGCACAGGCTTAGCATCTGAATACAAAACTTTAGTTTTAACAGAGAAAAGAGAGAAACGTTTTATGATTTCCATATGCTTTGGTACCTTTAAAATAAAGGCATGGTAATACTTAAATAGTATTAAGCTTCAAACAGCTGGTACTGTGTTTGTTACTATAATCATCTCTCTAATTATAGTGGAATGTGACAAAAAAAAAAGGAAAAAAGGGGGTTGATTTGACAGCTCTGCACTCATGGCTCCCAACAGGCCACCAATTAGAACCTGGAAAAAGGAAGGAACTTGTAAAAACTAATGACTGCTCAGCAATGGGATATAGGCCTATTTTTGTTATAAAAGTACTTTTTTTCCCTTCAATAAATCTAGCCTACTTTAACTACAGCAACTTTATTTAGGTCACGTTCATGATATATAAACAAAATGAAAGATCTTTTTGTCAGTCAACGCTTCTCTTATGTTTTTTCAATTATATCCCCTGGTTTCTGTAAACATGCAAAACCTGTCATGAACTTAAAAGTGAGTTACTGAATGATGAATGAAGAACATTCTGATTTCCAGAAGTTCATGATCAGTCTGAAGGGCTTTAGTCAGTGGTTCTGTATAAGTTAGAAAAAAAAAGATCCACATCCCACAGCATTTAGAGAACAGGTTTACAATGCACCTATCCAACCTCCAACCACCAGTGAAGATTTCTTTTCTCTCAGACTCAGTGACACCTCTCATGCTTAAGGGAAAAAAATAAACCAAACAAACAAATATATATTTATACACCATATAACAGACACAGTAATGCTGAGCACTACCAATGTTATTTAAGAAAGCATGGGAAACCTTAACACAGAGAATAAGATGGAGAATTTGATCCACTAAGTCAGTTATCCCAGTGCAAGGTTTAATCCAGCTGCACAGAGGTTAATGGGTATCTCTTCCCTCACTCCAGTGCAGTTGGATACAGCCTAAATTACTTTCTCTGTAATGAAAAAGCCTTTTTGCCTCTGCTGCATTTCTTGTACTGCTGCTCTGTAGCTTCCATATCTTATCTTTTCCACAACTCTTGTTGTTGACATTTTAAAATAAAATTACATTTCCAGTGTACGCGCATAATAGCATGTGAATTCAAAACTCATTTAAGTGAAGGTAAATAAAGCTTTTAAAATGTTTTCAGATCTTGGTTTTGGTCCTTGTCTGAGTCTATTCCACAATACTTGGCAATTCAATTTTCTGTTTTGAAATTGCACAGAATGTTGTTCCACAGACAAGACTTGCCTAGGAAGTTCAAAGAAAGCCAAGATTGAACAGGCATGTTTTATTTTTAAATCCCTGCATTGAGATTATTTGTACCCAGGAGCTCTGCTCAATGACAGCTGCACAATGAGAGCCTCAGCTGGAGGAAGGGTTTTGCTGGTATTGTCTGTCATTTCAAAGTGAGATGGTTCTAGCAAGAACCACTTATCTATGAACACATATGCCATACAAGTAATTTTGGCCTCATAGCCAAAAGACTCTCTTTAATTTAGCATTTACAAACACAGCTCTTGATGGGAGGGGTTCCTCTTTTTTGGGGGAGGGTTGATTTGTTGTTCAGTGGCTTAATCCTACTTTACTTGGGAGCAAAGATCCTGATTCAGCCAAGGACTTGTGCCTAAATACAATCACTTATATAAGCTGTAAAGTTGCCCCAAGTTTAGATGATGGGCTGAAAAGCTGTGAATTTGCAGGGAAAAAAAATGCACTTAGCATTTATACTCAAATACATGTATAGGGAGTAAACAAATTGATCTTTCAATAAGTTTTTTTTTGCTAACATTTTCTTCAGTACTTTAAGGTGCCCATTTTCCACTGAACTTCCTTCTCCATTTTGTCTAGATAGTATAAAGCCCATACATCTCTGAATGCCTTGTAAGGAAAATCAAAAGTAATAGCCTCTTGCAGGTGTACAGGGTTGTTTTCAGTGCTTTCAATATTTGTATTAAAAGAGAAAATGTACACAAGAGATGATAATATCATCTTGAATATTTGCTACAATTTGGAATATGCTAAAAAAGTTCCATCAGTTAGATTGTCTCATTGGCCCATCAGTTATTAGGGTGGAACAGATGTTCAGTTGCTCCATTTCTCTTCATGGCATACCTTTGCTCACCAAAATTTTTGTATTTATAGCTGCAATTATAGTAGTGGAAGTCATTTCCTGAGAGAAGTTACAGAAGTTTAAAAGAGTATTAATTTTTAATGACTATTTTCTTAGCATTGCACATCATAGGCATTTGGAGAATACATCCTTGAAACTGCTCTAATGCGTATTTCCTATTACATCAAACACTGCAACAGGCATGCAGAAAACTCTGCAAGAATCTCAAAGCTTATCAGGATGCATTTCTACACTGTAAGATTCTTTCAGTTGCTGCTGTGAGGTTAAAGTCCACGTCGTTTTGGAAGTCAAGCTTGTGAAAGCAGTTAATTAGTTAATGTATTATTTTTTCATTAACGTTTTCACTGACCAGACTGAAATTACTCTCAAAAACTAACATCGTATTCCTCCCACACTCTGCAGCTTCTTTCCTGCTCCCATGCCACACTGTGACAGTGATTAGCAAAAAATGATTGTGGGACACAAGAGTACAACCATTTCCTTTATCAAAAGATACCTTGGTCTTATTATGATCTTTTAATCTAAAAGTGTAAACAGAAAGAGATAAACTCTTAAAACTACAAGACATAAAGCCACTTGGGAAGTCCTATTTCCACTCAGATGCTGCAGCTTAACCAGTTGCCACTTGTCCCTGCCTGGTTGCCCCCAGGGATGGGCTGTGTGCTCAGCCTCTCACACCCACCGATCCAGACACATCAGTTTAGCTGTGTTTATCTCCTTAAAAACATTAACCTAGAGCAATGCACCATCCCAATATTGGGCTTACAACTATTTCTGAGCTTCAAACCCATCCCTGGTGTAAGAGGTTACTGTCCAACATGAACAAAATGCAAGGCTCAAAAAGTCAAAGATATGCAAAGGGCATTTTTTCCCCTCTTTTCAAACATGTAGGACTGTATATTTCCACTAAACCTCCTGGAGATGGACTGATACATCAGAGATTTCCATGCAACCAGATAAATCATGGTTTCTACTTGTTTCACACAAATGGAGCTACAAGAAAAAATTTTAAAAACCCAAACACAGAAAACAAGTCAGAGGGGGAATCTGGTCTGCTGGCCTTCTCTGATAGTGCTGCAGCCAGCCAAAAGAGGTTCAAATAGGATCTTTCCAGAGGAAAAAAAGAAAACCAAAAAAGCGATAAACAACATCACTGATAGAAATGACAGTGTGGGGAGGGTTTGAACACGTTCTGTGAAACCTTTGCCCAGAAAGGCTGACATCTCAAAGAACACTTGCAAGGGGGCATGGTGATCCACACTCCCCCTTCCTTCACCCTGGCCCTGCTGGGAGCCTTCCCCAGCAGCAGAGCCATGCCCAGGCTGCTCCCAGGCAACACCTTTCCTGGTGTTGTAGCTCAGGGAAGCTATCCCACACAGCAAGCTCTCTTTTCACTTCAAAAGCCATGCAACTTTCATTCTTTCCCTTGTTGCATTGCCCTTCCTGTGCACACACTCAGTTTTTGGCCAATGTAAAAAAATTTCATTTTTAAAGCCACATCTGAGGCCATGCTGTGCACCTCTACTGGCATAACGAGTTGGTTATTATAGCATAGATTTATTCTGCAGTGTTAAAAGGATCATGTTAAAAAAATAAAATCTCAGAGCAAACCAAAGAGAGCTGTAAAAGCAGATACAGGTAAAGCACACAGCTTTACTGAACGACCAGTTTCATAGTAAGTTACATCATGCTCCATTTCACCTCCCGCTCAACGGCTTTCCCCTGCCTTGTTTCCCAGCTTGAATTCTCTAGACGAGATCAGCTGTTCCTATCCAGTTCATAAACAGCTGGAGAGGTTTATCCTGCTGTGAATGAAACTTTGTGTCACTCAGGACAATTAGCTCAATCTTAATTCCTCTGTTAAGGACACAAAAGTAGCCTGTTATAGCCATGCACCATGAAAGCTAAATACACATTACAGGTGTCTTTGAATTACTTGGTAAATATGAGAGTTTGTACATAGTTTTTAAGGGTAAATTTACAGTTGAAATCACTAAACCTTAAAAAATGAAGACAAAAACTCTATAGGTATATTCAGTCCAAAGCCATTTCCTTTCACTCTGGTTATACAGCTACTTTTCATATTAAGTTTGGTGCCAGCAAAAATGTTATTGCCTTCAATAATAATTAGATAGGTAGCAGCAAGGGTTTTCTAATTAAAGCAAATTTAACTTTTGTATGTTAATTACTCTCAGTTAGTATCAATCAAGTAAAGGAATAATGATGTCGTTTCGTGTTTAAATCACAGAAGCTTCAAACATAAGCTGCCTTAGAGGAAATTAGCTTGTAATTTAACAGTGTTATTAATAATTGCCTGTAAACGGTAGCAGCCAAGCTGTTGCACAGGCTGTGCCTAGTGGTTACAGCTATAACCATCCATAAAAAAATTAACAGAGGCAAATTCCAAATAATCTCTTCTCAGGATTTCAATCTGCTCGCTTTGTTTACATCTCCTGCCTTCGCAATTAACGTTATCCGTCTTTGCCTGTCATCAAGAGCCGAGTTTCCCAGGGCACAGCGATGTGCTGTTTCCCCACACCATCCCTGCCTGTGCTCACCTGCCTCCTGACAGCAGGGGGACCTCCCTGTTCTCCCAGCTGCTCTCCACTGCGCTCACAGGCAGCTCTTCCAGCGTAAAGAGCTGCTTTTACATGCAGCAGTTAACACAGAATGAGACTCTGGTCATACCAGAGCCCCAAAAGTACAGCTACACTCTGATAACTAATTAATAATATTGTCCACTGACACAATTAAACATCCTTTTGACTGTGCACTCCCTATTAATAGTCTAAATACATAATCAAGCTACTGGTACGTGTTGTCCACATGGAAAAAAAAAGAAAAAAAGATGCTTTTCTTCATAACAAGCTTAGAGCCTTAAGTTTTTGTGTAATGTTTTCTGAAGGAGTGGACAGAATGTGCGTGCATCTCACAATTAGATAGGAGCAGTTTGAGAAAGCAGATCAGAATTGATATGAAAATTATGTTTATCTTTAGCTGAGCTATAATTTTATTCAAGGACTCTGGCAGCAGGAGATTTTGTGCTGTCTCATTCCAAGAAGCACACCTATTATTGTGCATCCACCAAAATAAAAGATTGCACCCCTTAAAGAGTTCAATTCAAATGCAATCTTCTCTAAAAATTGCCCAGAGGGGAAAAAAAAAAAAAATTTAAAAACCCCAAAAACCAAACTTTTTGGGAGAACCTCTTATCCAGAAAACTGCATGATTCCCTCAGTAAAGAAACTAAATACATAAGTACAACAAAACACAGGAAACACATCCTGCTATGCCTCTAAGCTTCCTCCTACTTAACAATCTCAGGCAACTTTTGAAAGTTTTACTAAACGAGCAGGAGAGTTCCTGCAAAGCCAAGTAACAACTTCAGCAACAGATCACAGAAAACAGAAGACCCACTTATGGGCTTTAGCTGATTTCAGTGCTCCTGACAAGACCCTACAGAAAACCAAAGCCATTTTACTGGTGAAAAATAGATTAAAAGCTTACCTGAGTTGAAATCTTTTTTCAGGAACACTCAGGTGAAACACCACGAAATCACTTACCGCTTTCTTCAACTTGGTCAGCAGTCAGCTCAGCTGTATATTGCTATGTAATTACCATGACCTTTAATCAAAAAATTAAGCTTTTCCTTACATTAAAATACACTGATCATGAAGTATAATGTTCATTTCTATCTTGGCACTGATCTATCCCTGAAAAATGCTCATTCAGTGAGCCAACATCTATAAAACCAGAGCAGCATCCTTCACTCTGTGTTTCCTCCCTCCAGGCATTATATCAGGGTGCTAAGAAGTCTGTCCATATTCAGCTGTGTAATGAGAAAGGCAACACCTATTACAGGGCTCTGATGTGCACAGAACAGCCAGAATCAAGGGTGGTTCTTTTTTTAATAACTTTTTGGTATTAAAGCACTTCCATAATAAGAAAGAACAATGTGGAGGAATTATTTTGCTGAAATTCTGTGAAATTTTCGCAGACAGCTTTCCCTTAGTGAGTTGGTTTGTAGGCTGAGGGATAAAAAAACATAATCTGAAAACTATTTTCTTGTACCCGTTTGAACTTTTGGGAGCCTAGGGTCCTAAAACTAGGGTAAGACTATGGAGACTAGGGTAGGAATATGGAGACAAACACATATGGCTGAGGAGCAGCACTGAGAGAGTTGCACTCCCGTACAGCTCCTGTTTCCTTGTAGGGGTTTTGTAAAGCTGTCTCTTTTTCAGAGGCTGAGCACTCTTTGCAGCAGACACAAATTGCATTTGGATCCCACAACACTTTCTCTACCATTTGCTTTTGGACAGTCTCACATTTTTCCCTCCTTAAAATGCCCCACATTTCATTTCAGAGCTCAGTAAGTTGCTCTCTCTTAAGCTACTTTTTTTCTGAGATTTATTTCAGAGTCTCTCCTTCCTCATGCCTGTGGTGCTCCTCTCAGGGAGGGACAGGGAGTGCTACAGATGCACATGCTCAAAGATCACAGTAAGGCACTTGCAGCTTTCCATATGGGAATTAATCCCTTAAATCTACAGACAACAGAAAAACACATGAACATGTACAGCTCTGAGAGACCAGGCCAGCGTCACCTTACTGAAAGCCTTTTATTAATTGATAATATACAGAGATAGTGCTGGGCAGCAAAGGAATGAAGGCACAAGTGAATATTTGCCTTTTTTTTGTTTGTTTTTTTTTCTCCCCAGGCCTAGAAAGAAAGCAGTATAGAAAGCAGATGTCCTGCAGCAGCATCCTGCTGGGCTGGATGGATGCAGGTCCTTCACCTCACTCGCACTGCTCGGTGTGGGAGGTGACAGGGATGTGATCCACAGCCATGCCACATCTGTCCTGAGGAGTCAGCAGGATGCTGGGGAGGATTTTCTGCCCTTTGGCCACTTCCAGGCTCCTTAACGTCAGTGTTAAGTGAGTGTGAATGAGTATAACCAGTGATGAGTGAGGACAATTCACACCCACTTGGTGCAGGTGCAAAGTGCAGAGCAGGGAGCACAACACAACCCTCACACAATCCTGCTAAGGCTCTGAACAGCACTACGAGGAACTAATCCCTTGGTGAGAGTGAGTCTTGATACATTTAAACTTAATTCTTTTTACTCTTTCCAACACAGCGTACTTCCCAGATGAAAGAGAGGGACGTGAGTTGGATTTGGCTTCTATTCTTTATGTTCTACGCTTTCTAGGCTCCCTGTAATAAAATTCCTAGTACATCTCTGATTTCTTGGGTTTCCTGTTGAAGTTAGGATCCTGGCCCCAAAAATGGGTGGGGGGAAAAAAGCCCCAAACAACTGAAGCATCACCAGGCCTTTCCCTTTCCCCCCCCAGTAGCCACATTATGACGACTGCAGGGGCATAGTTCCATTTTACCTTGATTCAAAGTTGGATGTAAAGCTGGATCTTCTGAGCTATTTTGGAGGACAAGTATCTGATAAACCATTTCTAAAATTGTTTTCAATCTGTGCTGTTGTACAACACATCCAGTAACCACAGAATAACAAGAGTACAACTCAATTCTTGTGCACTGCAAAGGTTCAAATAGCTTAATGACAGATAATAGCTCCCAGCTCACAAATGTCTTTTCTCTTAGGTTTAGCTTAGTTCAAGTACATTCTGTCTACAGATATCCACAGTCAAATTATTTTGGGGGGAAAAAAATACAGTGTGAATAAACACCAACATGACAGCGGTAGTCTCCAGCCACAGGAGATGGAAATGATACAGGGCTGTCACTTGAGAGCAGAAAAATACACTTCCCAATGACTACACAGTATTAGCACTCTCAACACTCATGATGAAAAGGACAAAAGCTTTATTGTTAACTGTCTTATCCTATGCTGCTGATGTTAATATTGAAAGACCTCAAACGACAAACCAACATACACCACCTCAGCAGAAATCTCCCATTAAATGGAAAAAAAACCCCAAGATATCAGGAAGGCCTAGCAGTCATAAACTTCACATTGACAACAAAGAATTGCACTCTTCATGAAAATACACTGACATGTGTAAGAAAATTTGAGTTTTAGATCATGTTGGAAACTCATTTATGGTTCCTGAAGATGCCCAGCTTGGTTCTAGTGGAAGGAAAGGCCACCAACAACAGCACCAGCAGCAAGATGCACGAACTCCCAGCAGTGGACCCAGCTCTCACAGACTGAATCCTTGTGGGAAGGACTGTTTTAAAAAGCAGTAGTAGTGTTGGTGTCCCCGAGGAGCCACTAGTGTTGGACATGAAACAATCTCATCCCTGCTGGAAGGGTTTGAGTCACAGCTCCTGGTCTCCCTCTTAAAAACCTCTTCTTCCAGCCCTTTTCTATTGGCTGCAATTTTTAATGATTTAACCCAGATTATAAAAGCAGTATGTCCTGACAGGTACTGAGAGTGATGGCTACAGCCCCTGCCACGTGGTGTGACAGTCACAAAGCACTGTCAACACGATATATTGTGACTATCAGTTGGAGAGCCACCCCCCCATGCCAAAACCAACAGTCTCACTGAGGCCCAGCAAAAAGCAAAAGCAGTACATAACTCAGTGAATAATTCTCTCTGAAAAGCCCTTGAGTATGGCTAAATAATGACCTTGTTTACCTCATTTAGCCCCAAGTTCTCCAAGTAAGAGTTGGCCATGAAGAGTTCTTGTGCTCTCTGATATCCAGCCGGGACAACGTGTCCTGTCTTTGTTTTCAGCCATCAGGCTTGTGTCAAACACACCCTGACAGCTGCAAAATTTTTTGGTGAAAACAATAATTCCACTTTTCCTTTCCATCTGCCTGCAGATGGTTTAAATCTGACCCATCAAACAGCAAAGAAAAAAATAAATAAAAAGGAAAAATAATATTCCAGCTGAAATGAAATTGCAATGATTACTGATTTCATATAAAGAAAATATGAAATCTTAGGTCTAAGATTTGCGTAAGAGTCTTTGTAATGGTGAATTAAACTGTGCACAGAAGAACTGGAGGTTTTATCATTTGATCTGGGTTCTCTATACTTCCTCTAAGACCTCTGAAAAACTAGCAAGCAGCAACATGAAAAATAATCAGCAATGTCTGTCATGGATGACAGCTGCATCTTCTCCTTCACTAGGGAGAACCTTTGTTAAGAACCACAGAAATACAGCTCAAAATATTAGAAGGGAATTTCTGAAGGCACAGATCTGAAGTTTGGGAAACCCATTCAGTTTCAATGTTATGTTTCTCCATGTTTCAAATCCGAATAAAAAACCTGATATAATTCCCGGTTTGTTATCAATTCCCTGGACCACAAACACTATTTTTCAAGTGCCCGCTGTGAATGATGAGTTTGTTCACGAAGAACATCAAGATTTTGCTGGTCAGGCACTGTCCAACAGGTTCCAGTGCCTGTATGACAGCACCAGCACACACTGCAAAGTATCACAGACACAAAGCAACTAAAAGAAATTCCTTCTGCCCAAGGATCTGGGGGGAAAGAATGAAATGCCATGTCTTCTTGTGCTGGTCTCACAATGTGCAGGCATTGGATGAAAGAAGAAAGAAGTTCAGTGTCCCAGTCTGGAGTGTTTCTCCCTCTGCCTCTCTGTTTGGCTCACCCCAACCTGGCACAAGTATGGTATTCTGGTCTTTTGTCATCTACTGTCATGCAGAAAGCAACTATTTCTCTATCACAGATGAGAACAGAAAACCTGGCCACATACGAGCCACAAAGCAGAAACATTTTTCTGAGCCATGGGCTTCAACAGTGATTTCAAAGACTCTGCTGCACCCTCTAGACTGGTAGCAATTTCTGGTCATTTCTGGGTGAAACTGGTGGTGGAATACACACAGGCACTGGAAGATTTCATGTGGGTTAAGAGCTGAGGAAACAAGAACTCACTTGTAAATTCTGCAAACTAGGAGAATGCAGCGTTTGAGGAATTGTAAATTGCTACAGATCGCCAGAGTGTCCATCCCCACAGTGATGGGGACACAGGTAAGGTGTCATTACAACATGGTCAGGTGATGATGAGGTTCAGTACTAGATCTCATAAAGATCTCCTCAAGGATGTTCACAGAGAAATGTCAGTAACAGCAAGGCAAAGAAGACTGCCTGAGAGCAAGGAGAAGGAGCAGCAGCTAATCTGATGCACTTCAGCTATTTCCCTGGGCAGAGTAAATAGGACTTTTCCTGAGGGAACCTGAGAGAAGGTCTCCTGAGCTGCTCTACTTCCACTTTGTCCTTCACCCAGGCTGCTGTTCCTGCTAAGCACTTCTATTTGTTGTGACTGAAACCATCGAGCAGACAGACAGAAGGAGCTTGCACTTGCTCTGCACATTTGGACGTTTGCACATCCAAGTGTCCCAGCTGATGGACAGGAGAAACTCAGTGTGCAAACAGAAGTGTGACACAGAGCTGCTGCCCCATCGGCCTGGACATCCACAATGCCAGACAGCCAGGAGTTTGGAACACGGCCCTTAAAGCAATGGGACTGGAAAACAAGAGCAAGGAAAGAGGTGAAAAAAAAAATCAGTAAAAACAACAGGTGGCTAAGTCACACCAAATATCCTGCAGAACTTGGAAGTGGTACAGTTACTATGCATAGAGGATGAATTACCCTCTGGAAGGGTGTCTAAAAAAGCAGCACAACACTCAATTAAAAAAGAAAAAAGAATACGTTAAGAGTTTCGGTGATTTCAGCTTTTTCCTTCTCACTGCAATGCTCCCTAAGCCCGACACGGGGATGTAGGCTTCAACTCTCCCTAACTAAATAAAGGCTAAATTGCAAAACTGTCGTCCTCTCCTAAGCAACAGATTCAGCTCAGGAAATTGAGCTCCGTGCACTGGTGACTAATGCTGCTGTCACGCTCCTTACGCGGCGCTGCCCAAGGACGGCTCCGCTCTCCCACTGCCCCTCCTGGAGGGCCAAGTTCAACCAGCCCCAGCACTGTCCCACCTCCAGGGAGAAGGGGCTCCTGCCTGCTGCACTCAGGTGCTCCGTGGAAAGCAGCTCCATCACTCGCCAGAAGGTTCTTCACAGGATTTCAGGCAGACTTCAGGGGAATGGTTCTGGCCCATGAAGCCTCCTCCCTCTCCGTCCAGTGGGAATCACAGATTATCTTGGAACAGACACAGATGCTTAAAAAAAGACAGGATGATGGAAAAAAACATTACACAAAGCCTCCTCACGTGAGCAATGAGTACACCCCACAGCTGTCAGCTTTGTTTTGCATATTTTACATATTTACATACACAAGATATTTCCAAACATCCTTGTGTTTATTTTAAACTCCATCAGAAACATGTCTGGTAAAACAGATCCAGTGCAAATATATTTACTGGATGACACTTCCCTGCATTGTTTTTAAAATGCATTAGGGGTCCAAGGCTCAAAAAAAAAAAAGAAAAAAAAAAAAAAGAAAAAAAAGAAAAAAAGTTCAGTTTTCCAAATGAGGAAGAGCTAACTTTGTAATCCTTCAGCATTCACCTTACAGCAAAGGCCTTCAGCCAAACAGTCAGCAAATGAATGAAGCAACACTTCTGAAACAAGGACAGCTGCTACATTAGAGAAAGGGCTTTTTCTGCTTACAGGTCACACATGCCAGTTGCTTATGGGTGGGTGGCGGGGGTGGGCCGGAATGGGAATAAATCCTTCGAAGGAAAGGGTGAATAGCCCTCCTTAGATGGTGTAGAGAAGTTAAAAAAATCCAAGTTCAAGATCAGAAAGGGGGTGTGGGTGTGTGCCTCCTCCTAAAAGCATATCCTAGCTTAAAACAGGCAGTGACACCCACATGCACACCCATTTTCAGGGAGTATTAATTCCCACCCAGAGAAGTTCAGATCTCCACCTGAGGAAGTGCTTTACCTCAAACATTTCTGCTTTTTCTTTTTTACAACATCCTTTCTCTCCCAGCCCATCCAGCCAGGCAGGGGCCTGGCCAGTGCAGGAAAAACACACCAGCAAGTAGGGAAGATTTATCCCGACTGCCACCCCAAAACAGCTCTGAGGGCATTTCTACAGAAGCCTCCTCATTGGCTTCTACACAGATGCCAAAAAATAAGTGCATACCTTTTACATTGGCCATTTGAGAGAAACCAGGGAGTTTCCCACTGAGAAACTGGCTTCCTTAAAGTTGAATTTTCTCTTTATCCCTCTCCATCAGAAAAGAATAGAGTGCTATTCTTAAAAGGGAACAGATTTTTTGGTTTTGGCCAGAGATAGAAATCTTTGTTGCTATATTTGGCTTCCAATGCAGGACTCTCTGCTTGCTGGTGGGAGGAGGAAATTAGAGCTGGTGTTATTCATAACTAAATGGGCACGAAAAACAAACCACCTCTCTTTGAACCTCGGTGCTACTATGGGCATTCACATAACAAATCATTTTCAAAGCCTGTGATACCTCTGTACATGCAACAGCCGACATCAAAACTTTATTACCCACTCATTTTCCCATAGCGATAAACTGTTGCAGATGTACAGTTATTGTCAAGGCAAACACATTGGTGCAATTCCTGGTGTTGGTTTGTTGTTTTGTTGGGTTTTTTTTAATATAATTTCTTTCTTGTCTTCAAAGAAAGCAAAAGTGATATTTTGGAGGAGAGACAGTTACTGGAAGGCTGTGGCATCCAGCCCCCCCCGCCCTCCTCCTCCTCCTCCCAGCAACCCCAAAAAAGAAATCAGCTAAATTACTCGGCATCCCAGCCCAACGCACAGCTCAGCCGTGAGGAATTCTCACCAGATGTCTCAGTCCCCACCCGGCCTCCCACGTCACGCAGGCAGCATAACCCCTCTGAGCCTGAGGTCCTGATGGGATGGCCAGCCTGGAATGTCCACAACAGGCTGGTGACACCCCTGCCCCACCAGGGACATCCAGCCACAGCCACAGGCCTGGCCATGCTTTTCTGCTCCTCCAGCACAGAGAAGCCCAGTCCCACTCCTCTCCTGCTCTGTGACCTTCCCCTGTGCCAGGCAGACTGAGCACCCCTGGCTCCAAGAGAGTGTCTCATGCACCCATCTGGGACCCAGTTTCCAGCTGATAGCACCCAAAACAAGATCTCTCTGGAAGTAACTGGTAAGATTCTCCACAGGGTGTTAAATTCACTAGAACCAACAGAGTGTCAGTGATCCCCATTAATGGAGAATGTGGATTGTCATGAATAAAATTAGTCACAAAATAATGGATCACTTCCCCTGCTTTCATTTCTTGATGCAATGAGAGCATAGAAATAGCCCCTCTGAGCACCTGGAGAGATAGGTGTGGGGCACTACAGCTGGAGACCAGCCCTGGCAAGAGCAGAAGTTACAAGAAGAAAAAGCACTTCAGGTATCACATTCCCCAGCTTAACACACTCCTGCTTCCTACAGTACATTTCTCTGTGTGGCTGTATTAAAGCACAGGGGGCCCATGCCTCTTCTCGCTGACTAAACCACAGTGTGCACACCTTACTTCAAAAAAAGACATTTTCTGCAATGTTTATCCTATGTTTTCCTTCCAAATTTCTAAGTCCTCACATTATTCTGGTATTTTTTGATAGCTGCCGCATCCCACTCTAGATCATCCATCATGAGGCATTATCTGCTTATTTTCCAGCAATCCGCATCCCATTTTCATCTCCACTATTGAGACTGTTCCTGTCCCAAGGGCTCTCAATCCCATTCTCTCCTACAGAAAGGTTTTTGAACCCTCTCCTCCTTTCCTGGCCCTCCTCTCCTGGAGTTTTTGGCTGCCAGCTCTCTCCATCTCTTCCTCACAGCCTGAGAAAGAAGAGCACAGTGACTGCACAAAGTGCCCTGCCTGCTCTCTGGTCCGGGAAACAGGGTCTGGAGCAGGATGGATGGGAAAAATGCTGCTCATCTCCCGATGCTCTGAAACAGAGTACATCCCATATGGTCAGGATCTTCAGAGGATTTTGCAACTAAATTCTTAACAGCTCCCTGCTGATTGCGTGCAAGTGGCAATTTTTCAAAAGCCGAGTGCTTGGCCAAAGCTTGGAGGCTTTTTTCCCCCCACTATGTAAGCAGTAAATGATGTATCTGTGACCAAAACACCAAACCTTCAGCCCTCGAGCCAGAACACAGACATGCAAATGTTTCTTAATTAAACAGCTGTAAAATAATTTTAGCAAGGGCAGTTACCTCCTTAGCAGGAATTACTGAACTTTGCCAAAATAATCAATTCAAGGTAAATAAATTGCATGGAAAATCTCTGCCTGATGACTGTCAAAACTGCCAAGAAACAATAAAATTAAAAAAGAGTCTTAGACTAATATGTCTCAGGTTGTGATTCCACTAGGTCTGATTGTAAAATAGCGTTAACGTAATTTAAAAAAAGATGTTAATAATAAAAGAGGACATTGTAACATAAGCACTTGACAGTGTCTGAGAAGGCAATGAGATCTCTGCTTGAAATCCCTTCAATGCAAGGCTTTCACTGTGTTTAATTTTAGTACAGAACCAGTTTAGAACACTTGTTTTACAACGCTTTCAACAGAAGACAAATCCTTGGGTCTAAAAATTAATCTCATGCAACGAATAGAAACTCAGGATGCAGAAATATACAAAGAGATTTATGACTTCTTCAGCTGAATAAGAATAAAAAGAATTAGCTAATTGTTGAAAAACACAGATCAAACTGAAAATGCTACATAAAAAAAATATAACAATAAAATTCACATTAAATTATTTATTCAGTAATAAACAGTGACACTTTTCCTTATATAAAGCCACCCCATCCCACCCCCACCCCCCCACCCCATCAGTTTTGATGAGAGGACCAAAAATTTCAATGGAGTTTTGAGGGAAGCAAGGTAGGAAAACAGGTGGGGGGAAGAGAGGGACCCTGACTTGACTGGTTTTAAAAAACAGCTACAAAGAGCGAGCAGGGAAAGTGCAGCACAGTCCTGCAAATACTTCACTCGATTACTGTAAACCTCTAACTCCTATAAACACTGGCTGTCTATAGGTACCAAATACCTGAGCCCCAGCTCACCAGAATCAAGGCTGGACCAGCCCAGGCCACCACTGGACTGCAATCCAGGCATCCAAAGCTGATCCCAACCATCTCAATGCCACTGAAGTTTTCCAATGACACTGAGGGGAGGAAACAGAATTCAGGTTTCTGTAGGCAAACAGCCACAGTACACAGCTGATTTATATTGGAGGCTTGAGCCTTTGAGCAGGTGAATGAAATAATTGGAGTGTTTTAACGACCCCCATCCCTAAAAAAAAATAAAAAATGGTGCATTTGCCAAGGAACTCCAGCCCAGCTTTCAGAGGTCCCACTGTGGTGGCATGGAGACTGCAGAGCAAGAACTGGGAGAGGGTCACAGGCACTGAGCAGACCAAGGGCAGCTAAAGTATGGCTTTCCAGGGATATATACAGTTCCCCTTGGCAACCTGTTCACCCCATAAGTATAAACCTGCTAACACAGCCTAAATTTAGTATATTGAGCAGTGACTGCCCAACCATGTACATACAATTCTGCAGAGGATCATCTCTGCTCTCAGCTCCACCAGCTCAACCTTTCCAAGACCACTCCTGCCCCTCCTGGATTTTGAACTTGTTCAGGCAAGAGAACCTTACTTTTTAAAGGAGCATCTTCCTGCACCACAACTCTCAGATTGTGCCCATAGGGCTAATATGTAAAAGCAGTATTTATTTTTAAATACTTTCCCGCTTTACATGAGATTTTAGTTCCAAACAACATGCATCAACTTTTTTTTTAAAAAACCCACACACAAACAGCATTTATCATCCAAATACCCTTTTGAAGCCCAAAGGCTGACATACTAAACCCAAGAATTCCACTTGAAAAATATATATATATATTTCTATACTGTTTATAAGGAAATATATATGTTGCTGGTCCATTGATTTGGAGCAAAAGCTTGTACCTGAAATTAACTAAAATAATCATATTCAGAGATGGGCTTGTCTGCTGAAAGGCAATATATTGCACCTCTCTACACAACTGCTGATTTCATTATCATCTTAACAGATACAAATCAGGTGATTTGAAAGGATTTTTTGAGTTATTTTTGTTGTATTCCGGTTTGTTTTTTTAACAAGTAGGGAAAAATTCACTCCTGAGTTAACAGAGAATGCAATAAAATGCCTACATTTTCCATCTCAGATGAGATCTGATGAAGTCATTCACTTCATTTCCAAAGGACATGCATTTGAGGCACGACAGTGGAACAGAGGGAACTAGGTAAAGCTACATGTGAATGTGTATAAATATATTTGTAGAGAAATATATCCATACACATGAAGAATTGGGGGAGGGGGATAGCAAGACATGTAACATCCTGGAAGCAGAAAAACTGGGTGAGGCAAGGCAATCCTAAGGGCAGTTTGGGGAAAATGTGACATTCCCCTTCCTCTCTGAACGCAGTGATGAGAGATCTGTTCTCAAAAGTGTTTTAATGCAGGTGTGGATGATTGAGACAAAACTGCCATTCACTGAGGACCACCTGAACTTGTGTGTCTGGTGAGGGAAGGAATCAGAACAGAGTCCATTTTACTATTGCCAAGTGCAGCTTATTCAGCTCTCCAGAAATTCCAGAAATCCAATCTTCTGGGCAGTCAGCTGTTATAGGCTGCACTATTCCATCTTCTTGTTGGAAATGGGCCGTTGGAAAAAATTGGCATCTGCTTCTCAAAAACTGGTGGACAACTTGAACCCTTCCTGTCTTCAAATGAAGACATAAAAATTGATGCCAGATTTCTCAACATTAACAGGAATAAAATAAAATCCTGGATAACTTTAAGGAGGTCAGTATTTTGAGTTTCTTGAAATAAAACAATAATTTCCCTATGCTCTCCCAGAAACAGTGACACAGTACAACATGTTTTATAAGCCCTCTCAAAATGAATCATCCACTTTCTTGGGACAGCATCAGAACACACCACACACAAAAAGAATGAAACAACTCCTCTAGTAATGCATTAAGACACTATTTATCTGTGAGCTAATTTCAAGGGCTTTTTTTTTTTTCCCTATCTGCAGAAACATGAGCAGTCTCAACCTTTCTGCTCCTTCTCACTGCTCTCGATTCCCTACCACTGCAGGAGAGTGCTCCCCTCCTCTTCCAAGAGCAAAACCACGGCAGCATCTGCTTCTCATAAGCACTTCTGTGCGTGTGTGTAAGTGTGCGTGTATGGGAAAGAGGGAGAGAAGGAAATCTGCTGAATTTAGCTAAAAACTTTGTCACAGGGAACGGTGGTTATTTTTTTCTTTTCCATCCCTCAAACAGTAGAACACAGAAGTAGGGCTACTGCTACACACTTAGGCTTTTCCTTTCCCACTTGATAGCACAAGGGACAAGTAGTGACTGAGGGGAAAAGAAGAATTTATTTCACTTTCAAAGTCGAAGGACCAGTGTGTGAATGGCTACAAACAACAGCAGGTTTTTATTGGCACTTGTCACCCAGAGTTTGCACAAGTTCCTCCAGCTCAGCCCCAGGTCCAGCAGAAGAAACTGGGAGGAGAACAGTAGTCCTGGAGGTGGAAGAGGCAACAGCTTTCCCACTTCTTCATTCCCACTAGCCACCAGAAATACAATCCAGAAAGAAATTCCAGTGCAAACTGTGGGCCTGTTTCGTTCCTGTCCCACTTTGCTTTGACATCTATGGGGAACCAGAGGAGGTCCCTCACAGTATGAGCTTCTGAAGGGGAAGGCAGTGAGCAGACTGCTCTGGTTAGGCTTTAAACAATTTCTGGAAATCAAACACACCTCAGAAAGAAATGCTGCCTTTTCTTTTGCTGCCCCTGCCACCCAAACTCTCCATTCCCAAAGTTCAAAGAGGCCACACGATCTCTTTGATTACCACCTTTGCTCAGTCCAGGGAGGGAAAATAAAAGCTTAGATTTTTTTTTTTCCTCACAATATTTCTAATAGTGTTAACATTCCTAACTTTTCCTTGAGATATTTCCTGAACTGTACTGTCCTGATAAGAAAGTGAACTGTGGCAGCTGGTACTCCATTCCCTCCCATACGGTCTTCCCACTGCATTATGAATTTATTGACAAATTGAAGAGCTAGCTCCACCAGAGCAGCAATAATATAGAGAACTGTCATGAGAGTGAAATTTATTGAGAGAAAGAAATACTGATGGACTACAAAGATGAGGAAAAAAACCCCACCACATTTAATTCATCATTCCAACACAGAGACTACAACCTTATTACTTTAAAGCAATACTTAAGCATAGTCCATTCAGCATTTATACGCTGTCTCAAACTTCAAATCAGCAAGGTAGAGACTTAAGGGTCTTGCCAAATTGTGATATAATCCTAATGCCTCCAGTGCCAGCATGTCAAGCCCTCTCCCTTGACAAGGGAGAATGCTCAACACCTCATAGGATCAAGTTCAAAAAGCCTGGAGGGAAGCAGCAGTGCAGAGAACCTCGGAGTGCACTTCCCAAAGCACCTCCTCCCCTTTCACACACAGATCCATGTGGTCTCCACCTGACAAAACTACACTTACAACGCTCAGTGCCTTAAAATTAAACTCTTTCTTATCTCAGCCATGTGTTTATATCTTGGTTTTTCCACTCAGCCGGTGTTTCTTTCTAACAGGGATGTCTGAGAGCAGTGGTGACAGAAATATAATGCTTTGTAAGAGCCTGAGGAAATATTACAGAGAGACCCTGGGTGCACAGAGCAGAAAGGCAACATCTCCAAGCAACAGCCAGGATCCAGCTACCCAAGCCCTGACCCTGGTCTCCCCTCAATCCCATTTAACCACCTGCTGGCACTCGATGCTGGCACCCCAGGGGCACACAGAGGAGGCCAGCTGAAAGCCTTTTTTTTCCACAGGCCACACGTTTTTATAAACCTGGATTCTTCTTTTTTTTATTTTCTTTTTCATTTTCCCTGAATATTGATGTTATAAGTTACTACCTTAAAATGGCTTAGCTGAAAGTCCTGCCTGTAAGATTGTACTGATATTTCTGAGCACTGTGAGGGCCTGCAACATAACCCACAGGGAACTGTGTTCCACAGCTTCAATGGATCATAGACGAGGCCCATATTCGTGTCTGATTTAAGAGTATTTGGTCCATTTTGAAACAATGGATGGCTTGGAAATGCAGTTGCTGTAACCTCAAGCTTTGCTCTATGCTAAAGGTATTTGCGAGCTTCCTACAATCAGCACAGCACAAAGCCACCTTTAGAAGCAAGAAAAACAAAACCACTTTTACTACAATCTAACACCAGGAAAAAATATTTGGCTGAAACCTCAGGTGCGAATTATACTTGCTTAAGCTAGAACAAAAGGACAAAAAACATCAGAATCTAGTAATGTGGAAACAAAGGAGTTTAGCTCTTTAAAAAAGAAAGGAAAGATAAACATTTGAGGTAACAAACAAAAAAAAAAAAAAAAAACCCCCAAAATGCACAAACACATCACAGACATCTAAAAATAGCATTTTATACATTTTTGCCAGTGCTTCTCTGAGAGCAAGTTCTTTAAACAGAACTTAACAATTTTACAATTTTTTTAAAAAAAATATGTCATCCTAAAATAGCCCATCAATCCTTACCCAAACTTTCTGTATTTCTACAAAAATAGATGCACAAAGAGCTACAAAATACTGTATTCCTGAAAGAAGGCGCACTGTAGTCAAGGGAGAGTCTTTTTCCTGACTATTGAGATTGTTCATAAAAATATCAAGCTGAACAAAACGAAACACTGTTAGAGGAGCAGAAAGGAGTTAGGTTGCCCAGCTGCAGCAGGCTCAGATGAGGAAAGAAAGAAAAGTTAGGTTTCTGGGGTTTTTTCCAACTCTGTGGGACCCATAAATGGCCTTACAAATAAAAGGCTCAATAGCAAAACCAGAATAGCTGGCTCTTCATCTTCATGTGTGTCCTTTGCTCCACGCAGAAGGAGTCAACCACTGCTGTATCACCCGCCCAGCTCTGCCAACTCCAGCTCTAGCTGGTCGCAACTTCTCTGCACTTCAGAACCAAGCAGTTTCCTTGCTCTTGTCCTGATGCTGTAGACCTACATTTCAGAAAAGAAAAGGAAAATAATTAATAAATATTAATTAAATTAATAAAGCCGATGGTTTATTTCTTCCCCCTCCCTAAGCAACTGAAGAATATACAAGTTTTGATTAAAAAAATAAAAAGAAAAATAATTCAAAAAAAACCCAACCAAACCACAATTTAACAGTTTAAAGGACTTGTTAGCAACAGTGCTACTGCTCCAAATTTTTTAGTTTATGAGGGGTAAAATTAAGCCATACTGAAGTTTGATTCTGACTCAAGTGTTACAGAAATGGTGACAAAATTCCTGTATGCGCTTCCTTGGTTTGAGCTAATGTGGAGCATGGCATGGAGTGAAAAAAAAACCTCCATAAAAGCCTGCATCAATTATCCAATATGCAGCAGAGCAATATTTCCAGTCAGGGTCCAGCCACAGACACCATCTCCTCTAGGAAATGTCTGGGACACTTCAGGATTTTACAGTTTCTGTGGCATTTCACCTTGCAGAGGAGAGAGGGAAAATGTTCCTGCAGCAGGCAAAAAAACCCCAAATAATTTCACCTACAGAGTGCAAGATTTTCAGCCAAGAATGGCTGGTGCTTCCACATGGATAAAATTAATGGTTTTCAGCTTGCATTTGTTATGAGTTCCTCTAGCATTTTCCTTTGTAAAAAAAGTGAGGACTATCTAATAAATGTGGTGCTATGTTGTGGCTTTAGCTTTATAGACTTGGAACCTGCGTTATAATCTGGGATTTCTCTGTTCCAGAGGGATCCAATCTCTAGATTCACACCTAAAAGGGCATAAACCTCATATCCAGACGATAGAAGGGGAGGAGGTGCAGATTAAATTTCCCAACGAAGATACATTCTTGCTCATTTATAGGGAAAGTAAAGGACAGACATGCAGGCACTTACTACTCAGAGGTAGTAAGGCACTCCAGTCTCAACAATTTAAAACCTGTCCTTTGATGTTTTGAGGCAAGTAAATCACATTTCATGAAACAAAGGTACATTTCCCACTATAAATCATCATTTCTGCTATGTAGTTTACCAAGGCACCTGACTTGTTAAGAATTTAGGGTTAATTTCATCACTAATGTAGAAAGGTGCAACTCCAGACCTCAGTAGGGTTGTAACCACCAGAGCTCTGCTTTCATTTCGTGATGTTTAACCTGTGAAAATTGACAGATCCATGTGCTAGACATGGATCTCATTTCCAAATCCAATCACAGAGTGAACATGAAAGAAGACCCCTAAGTTTTCAAAAAAGCCTAACACACGTGAAGGATTCAGATCTGACAACTACCTCCTTGCTTTAAGAACATAAGCAGTTAAATATTTAATGATGATCAACATTTCAGAGCTGAACTGCAAAGCAATTAGCACTCCCATAAAAGAAGACAGCATATGGCTCTATCCACGTGAGGATTCACAAACAGGGTACAAACACTTCTGTGTCCAGTAGTGAAGAGACAGGGAAAGCACAGCCCACAGGTGTGGTGCACTGAATCTTGTTTAGTGCTTCCTGCTCCATTTCACAAGCACTTGTATCTGTTTCTTCAGATTGGAAGAACTGAGATATCCCTCAGATAGAGCATGCCTACAAAAACATGTTCAGAGGCTCTTTATTCAATGAAGATGTCTTCTTGTTGCTTAACAGCTATTTGTTTCCCTGGTAGCATCATACACAGTCATAATGAATTGTTGTTAGTTTTTTTCAAAGCTCCCTCAAAGTTAGTGATGACAATTTGAATTTGGGACTATTCTTCCCCCGCTGCTTACAATTTTTTTAAACAAAGATGACCCAAGGAAAAAAAAAAAAAAACCAACAAAAAACCGGAACAGTCAGACAGCAGAAACCTTTCAGAGCATAAAGAAGTCATTTAAGTTCACCACTGGACCACTAAAGGACACCAGAGGCTACGGAAGCCTGTAAGAAGAGAAACAGGTTATATGGCTCCTGGCAGCTTAAAAAAATGGTACACACACATGTTTTTAAGAGATCTTCCACCTGACAGTAGCAAGGGCTAGAAAGGGAATACTAGCTGAACAGGCACCTTCCTAGGCAGGTGTCTTTGTAAGACACAAATAACAGCAACAAGGAGGTTTAAGGTATAGCTACAGACTCTAAACAGCAAGAGAAAATTGTCAAAAAAACCAAAGTTGGCCCATTTACAGAACTGAATGTGGAACACTTCCCATGCTTTCTCCTCACTATATTCCTATCTCCTTCAAGGCAAGGCCATCTGCAGTCCTAATATAGAATCCAAGGCCTGCTACTCACCCAGAGCTTCCACCTGCAGTGCAAGTGCTGCAGTGCTTTCCTTTTAGCAAGGAAATCCTCACTTGGACTGCATGACCTAGCACTGCCACTCCAGCAAAATTCCCCTTCCCTGGGACACCAACACTGGAGCTAATTGCCACAGAAACATTATGTAGGTTCTGTGGGAACATCTAGGCAAATTCAATGAGCTGTGAAAAACTTGTGGGATGTGCAGGAGAGATAAACATACAGAAGGGATGAGATTGGCCCCTCAAACTCCAAATTCAATGTATCACACTGGGCATCTCCAAAAGGGGATTTCCCACAGTAAACCAGGACTAAAGGATGTTGATTCGTTCACCTCCATTTGTAGCTATTCACCTCAATATGCACAACTTTACAGGATAAAGAATGGGCACCTCAATTTTAATAGACTTACAGCCATCACTCATGACAAAGTCCTGCCTTGCTTTTAGTGTGCTGGGGCTGCAGGAAGCCTCCTCCAGCACATCTGTCCAACAGCAGGACAGGGTATTCTCCTAGGCTCTGCAGCAGCAAGGCAAGCTGCTCTGCTCTCCTTCCCACGTGCCTGCAGCACAGCCAAATCCCACTGCTCACCTGAAGGGGCTGGTGACACCTCCCACCCTGCTCCCGAGGGAAGCACTGATGGCTACAACCACCAGCAACACTGCAAGACAGAAATTCCCCTCCCCAACCCCTGATCTTAAATGCTGGACTTGGCTTAAGCATCAGCAGGAAGCTTTAGTGGTGACACTGGATTACGGCTGCAGCCCTGAGCCGCAGGCAGAGCTGATCTTGCTTTGCGTGGTAACAGCAGGGCAAGGAACTGGGGCCTAAACTCCGAACAATCTGTGCTTATTCAAAGGTGTTTATATCAATGCTTGACCTGAAATGTATTTTTATGTTGAGCATTGTAAGCTTGTGAACTTTGGGAATGACACTGCACACCAGCAGACACAGACCTAGCAGGTTTTAATGGCTCTTGATGCTGACCAGCGTTGTCTTTAATCCCACTTGTACCGATGCAGAAGCTTCTAAAAGGGTTAATTTGCAGCCTACAACGTGAGGATTAAGCCACATTTAATGGCAATCAGGTAGCTAAATCCTTCTTCATCCCCTAAAACAGGACCATGTAAGTTCAAACAGATGTGCAAGACAGATCAATAGTCCATCAGCTCTGTGAAGGGCGCTGTGCTGATGTCCCACACAATGTGCTATGAAACATAAATTCCCAAACTACACCGTGCATGCAGTGGGAACCTCCTCTTAACCTCTGAAGTGATTCAGCATCATCCATTCATGAGATCGATTATGTGGTTTGGCATGGCAGAGATGCAACAATGTAGCTGGAGGAGGGTAAGATTACAGCCAGCCTGCCCTGATCCCAACGTTATCATTCCACGTAATTCAGCATGAGGAATTTTGCAAATGTTCCTATAATCCCATGTGACAGTAGCACAAGAAATGTGACCCATGGTAAGCAGAGGGAGAATCAGTTTGTAAGTGAAAGACTCCAAAAGGTTCCAGGTATAGACCAAAGGAACTTTTTTAACATAAATCACCTGAAGCTCATGGAATCTGATATACTGACTGCTCCACTGGTTATTTTCTCCAGGGATACATGAGCAAACACTTTCAGAGCTGACATATGCTTGCCACCATGGCCTTATCCTACTCTGGAGAAAGCACTTTATGTCACTAAAAGCCAAGCCCCTCTTGTGCCACTCTCTTCCAGGCCCTTGAGTTTGTAGCCTCTCTCTTGAGATAGCTGTTTAACATTAGAGTTAAATGTAATGAAATGCAGTGTGATGTGGAGATTTATCCTGTATAATCTGCTTTCCCTGAAGTGCACATGAAGCAAGTGCTGGATGTGACTCCATGTGGTACTGGAGCAGCCCAGTTCTCTCCCCACACCTTCCCTGGGATGACGCTGCTGGATGTGCACGCCAAACCCTGAGGCAATTAAGCTCCCTCTTCTCTCCAGCCCTCGAATGCCTGTAAGCAAAGCATTTGTCTCAACTGCACAAGCTGCAGGCAAGGCTGAAAGGGAGCTCAGCCTTCCTGCCCTTCCCAGAAAGCCTCTGCTTGGAAAGTACTGGAGAGACAAGTGTGCAGGGGAAGAGAGCAAATTGTAATGTCACAGGTTTCCACCACCTGCTGTGACTCATTGATTGCACCCTTGTTTCCAAAACTGGGGCTGCCTAACAGGGTTTTGCTGTTGTGTTTCAGTGTGTTACCCCTTTGAACAGTCTCAAACTAGTGGGACACTGGTCTGCTGAGATCCTCTGTTGCTTCAAACCTGTCACACATTTCCCCTCTTTCTTTTTCCCCACAGGAACTCACAGACTAAGACCCACACAATCAAGCATGGGTCAGAAGTTAACAGTTCAGGTCCTTTCCACTGCCTCCCACACTGAGTAAACAAAGGACATGCAAGGCACTGCCAAATTAGGATCCTGACAAAACCAGCACCCAACTGTACACCTCCACAGGGATTCTCACAAGGAGCAGGCAGCAGTAACCCAAAGCTGTGCTTGTTCTCTAAGACACTGCTAGGACCCTGAGTCCTTTTTGAGGTACTTAAAGAAAAAAAAAACAACTCACAGTCCAGGCTGGACTCATACCTAAGCCAGGCAGTGGTTTCTCCTGACTAACAATTCCTCACACAGTTCTCCATTCCAACCCCAAAAGGTTAAACCAAATACCAGGGCTCTGCAGGTGGACTGCTGGGGCTGGGTCCAGGAGGGCTTGTCCCTTACTCCAGTGGCAGTGACAGTCTGCTCATGCTTCAGAGAAGGTAGCTCACTCCCCTCATGGAGTTTGCCACAAAGGAAAATCTCAAGATCCCAGTCTGCTTAGTTTATCATTCTGCACTCAAAAGTATAGAATATAGTTATTCTTGTATTGCTGGTTTATCTGGAAATGTTATTTATATATAAATTGTTCAGTGTTAAGAATCCTGATAAGCTTTTTCTTGATTTTATTAACATCAATACAGTAAGTGGCGTAGCATTTAGAGATTACTTGTTCCCAGTTGCTTTAAAGGGAAGAGACAAAGATTTATATTAGGTTCATAATATTTCATCTTTAAGAAACAGCCTTTTTTCCCACCCCCATTCTTTGTTCTCCTGCCCACTAATCAAGGCAATGAAGTGCTTCTCACACACTGAACCAGTCAGAAAGAGCTATCAAAAAGGGAGACAAATATATTCTTTCAGAAAAAGGAAACCAAGATACAAACCCAGGGTTTCCTTAATAAGATAACATACTGTCTTTAAGAAGTACCAATCTGCAAGTATTGCTGTTGGTGACATAAATATCAAACCAAAAAAAGAGTCCTTAGAGGGGCCTGTGAGCTCCAGGATGGATGCACTGGTCACCTGAGTGCAAGAAACTTCAAACCCTGAGGACTGCCAGACTGCTACTGATGCTGAGACAAGAGACTGACACTCAAAGCTCACAGACACAGATGGGAGTTCACAGTCTGAAGTTCAGACTATAGACCTTGCAGTAAAATTAATTTAATTCACACACCTCTGGCTAAACCCTACAGGAAGATGTATAGTTTGATAGCAAGCACAGCTCAATGAGCACCTCTATTCTCCATATGACACCTGGATACTACACAGGAAGGAAATGCTGAGCTGTTCCACCTCAAGGTGCAGTCCTCATATTTTGCAAGTTATTAGTTCATTGGAGATGTGGATGCACATATGAACTAGCTGAACAAGGTGAGAACTTCCCTATGGAAGCATAATTCCTATTTTCCCACAATATTTAGACAAAAAGAAACAAACAAAAAAATGCAGATCATGTCACAACTCATCTGGCTTGAATGGTGCTGGAGTTCTTCACTCCCACATGTCTCTCCCCTGATAAGGAAGGCCTTTTCAAATGTCCTCGTTAAGAAGACAAACTGGACTTGGTTGTTCTCGTTCTCCAGGTTGTTTATTATTCTCTTATCAGCAGTTTCAGCACACCAGGCTTTACACCAGCTTGGTGTGAAGGAGAAAAGGCACCAAAAGGCCTCAAACACACAGAATCAAGGTTCTCTTGAAGATAATTCACCCAATTATCACCAGCAACGTACATTATTTACATTTTTCTACCAATAACTAACTAAATCTCTATTCACATGATATTACACTGCAGCAAATTGTGACCAATCTTTGTGCCCAACACTTCAGAATATGGGGCAGATGGAGGAAGAAGCCTAAAAATGACAAGGATCCTCCATCTTGTCTTCATCAATTTACCATGCTAACAAACCCAAAATCTAAAATGCTCACCCTGTGATTAATTACGTATTATGCTACTGTCTAATTCACATTCTTGAAAATTCTGCTACACCCCAAAGCCTAGGAAGTCCTTTCCATGGCTGAAGGTTAAAGGTAGTATTTATCAGAGGGTTGGATCCCTTAAAACATGCAGAGGAATATTCTCTGCATTCTGGATTCCAACAAATGGGACCAAGGCAGATAAAAGTCTCTCAGCATAAGGCAGGGAGAGCTGCCCCGACAGCAATTACAGGTGGGATTCCCACCTGGAAATGGCTCTGAGCACCAACCTTACTTCAGCTGCAGGGAGTTCACATCCCCACTCAAACAATTCACGGACAACAACAACAACAACAAAAACAACAAAAAAACCCCAAAAAAACCCCAATACAAAACAAAAAACACAACCAAAAAACCCTCAAATCAAACTATCTTACCTGCATCAAACCCAAACCCTGGCACGATGTCCACCGTCCCATGGAAGGCTCCAGCCCAGGCTGAGGTAGCGCTGGTGACGGCAGCGGGGTCCGCCTTCGTGCCGTCCCCCTGGGGCGCAGGGATCCTGGCGGCACGGACCGAGGGCAGCAGCAGGGAGCTGTAACGGGGATCACGGTGCGGCCCAGGGGGGTGATGGTGGTGGTGATGGTGGTGGTGATGGGGGTGCACGTGGGGGTGCGGGTGGTGGCGGTGCACGTACACGTCGTGCATGTGTGCGTACGAGGGGCTCACCTGAGACGCCAAAGGGTAGTGCCAGGACTCGGAGGCGGCAGGGGGAGGAGGAGGGGCAGTCTGGTGAAGGCCGTGTCCCGGCCAGCTGCCGGGGTCTGGTGTTGGGAAGGTGCCTGGTGCAGTCACGGGGAAATCGGGGTGCGCTCCGCTTAAGCAGGGTGGAGGAGGAGGCTGGTAAGAGCTGGTCCAAAACGAGGTTGGGAAACCGCTCCGTTGGCTTGAAATCGTTGAGCTCTCTGGGAGGGAGGAAAGAGGCGAAGTATGACTGAAGCGGAACAAACCCCACAATGATTTGCTACTCTCTGAAATTCGGAACGCTGAGCTCAAGCTTCCCCAGTAAACACGGGATCATGGGACATTCGAGGTAGAAGGATTGTCTAGTCCAATTCCCCTGCTCAAGTGGGAGACAGTTCTACCAGCTGACAGTTCAGACTGCTCAACCTGGAGCAGTTCTCCAGGACCACATCCAGTCAGAGTTTGAGTGAACTCCAGGCTCCACAGCCTCTCACAAAAAAAAAATCCCCCAAAACAACAACCAACCTAAAAAACCCAACAAAACAAAAAGTTTTCTTGTATTCAGATGGAATTTCCTGTTTTCTAATCTCTGCCTATTGCCTCCTGTTCTGTCAGCAAGTATTGCTGAAGGGAGCCTGGCTCCCCCATCTTCATCCCCTCCCATCAGCTTTTTACGTATATAAGATTCCACCCCACCCCCCAGAAGATTTTTCTCCTTCAGGCTGTAGAGTCAGAGCCCTCTCAGGATCTTGGTACAGAAACTGTGAAGAGAGGCTAACTCCTGCCCAGAGTAGAGCACATCATTTAGAAAGGCAGCTGTTGTGGTTGCAAATGCTTCTGAGAAAAGAAAGCCAGCTCACACTGCAGAACAGGAAACATTTGGCCAAAAGAATACCTGATTTTCTCAAACTAACTGCATGTTTTGATGGGATAAAGGTCATATCTAACACAGCTTATGTTAGTCCTTTATAGAATATATCATGATGCCCCCTACCCAACAGTATCAGAATCATCTATGTAGTATTTTTTTATTCATAAAAGCAGAATCTTCTATGTAGCTCAAAGAGGTTTTTGTCAGAATTAACAGACTTGCTGCTTCTTACAGCTAGGGCTCAGCTTATATTTAAATGGATTCCAATACCTCTACATTATGAAATCACATTCTAAAAACTCCTCTTTTGAAGGAGCAGTTAGTGTTTTTGATGTCTTGCAAAGTCTTGGCTTCTCCATTCTCACAATCCTCTTGCCAGCTCATGCTAGAAAGTACTGCTTCATGCAATATGTCTCAGCTCCAATAGGATTTTTTTTTTTTTTTCGAAGATGGAAACATAAAAATACAGAACTTCACCTCTGATGAAAGAACAGTCATAAAAACAGCCTATAGAGAAATAAAGCCAGGGAAGTTTAATATTTGATGAGGCGAGGAATCCTCTGTTCCTCATTAAAAAAAAAAAAAAAAGTACTTTTACAAAAGTTAAGTCACCTTTTGTTTTGCTTTGTTTAATAAGCAGCTGGAATGAGACTTGGGTGAAGACACCATTGAGAATGAACAGATTATTCAAACGCTCCTGCCTCTGAACTCTGCTTATGCAAAAATATTTTGGAAGCAAAAAACTGAAAGTGTTTTCTAACTGCACCACTAGGACACTCATGTCTCTGTTTTAAAATCCATTAAAATCATAGAAATTTTTCCACACATGAATTGGCTTTGATTTAGGCAGTTAATATTGAGTCTGATTAACTTCTGATATTGGAAACAAACCTTGCAAACATACCATGGACAAACGTTGTGGATTCTTTGTGCCAAAATGCTTCAGAGGCTGCAAACTTATCTGGCAAACTGCACTCCAACATGGGTTTCTTCAAAAGGCTGGGCTGTTTTTAGCAATGTATTTCTAGTGCAATTCGTGCTTGAAGACTAGAGAGAGCTTCAAGCATACTACACAAGCCTCAGTACTCCTCCAAAATTGATGTTCTTCCTTGTTTGTAAACCGTTCCTTGTGAAAAGGGATTACACTGAGATGGAGCGTGTGCATGGCTTGTGCTGCTGGCAGCAGGGCCGACACAAAAAAGAAGCAAACTTCGTGTCCAGTCTGTTGTTTTCCACACTACTTAACAGAGGAGCACAGCTCGACAATGCTCTGCCAGCATTCTGGAAAATTAACCTCTGCAATAGAGTTTTTGAAAACTATCTGGCTGTTATCTGCATGGAAAAGCCCTAAATCCAAAGTGCTGCACTTCAAAAAAGCACAGAAAACCACAAAGTATCTGCAGGACAGCTTTAGTAACAAGAGAGAGCACTTTAAACCACTGAATCTGCCAACACGAATTCATCCCAGATTGCATAACAGCTTGGCTTTGCCAGTCATGCAGGAGGTCTAGGCCACAGAAAACATGTTGGGCCATCCCCATTTTTCAGACCTGTGCAGATTCCACAAAGCTTTTGCTGCTGCCTGACAGTGCCACGGGCCAGCCCCCACTGACATCACTGCATGTGGCCACCCTCACCAGGAAAGGTCAGTCCTGCCACTGGACATACAGGCTCCATCCAGGTTATACAAACATGCAGGAAGATTTCACCCACCACCCAAGTGCTCTGGGCCTGGCCTCTATGGAAGATAGAGAAACAGTCAGTTCCACCCTGCCCTTGAGAAAGGCAGAAAAAGCAAAAACAAAACAAAATAACTCTGTGCTTCCATGGTCTTTCAGGAGGCATTTAACAAAAACTGTCTGCCAAGAAAGATACTACGGTTACCACAATTTCCTACCCTAACTACAGGGAGGCAGGGACAAGGCAACACCCCAGGGACCACAAAGTTGTGGCTGATGCAAGTGGTCACGGTGGCCAACCCAAATGTTCGCAGTGGCCAACCCAAATGTTCACAACACATGCTGAAAACACGCCAGAAGTGCACACGCTGGAAAAGAGACAACGTATGGAGCTTCCTGCAGCACATCAGCGCTCACTTAAGGCAAGAGGAAAGAAAAGTAAGATAGAAAAACAACCCAACACTTTCAGCAAGGAAAAACACATTGGTGTCAAGGTATCATTAGCACCTGCAAAAGATTTCAGGCAGCTACACCTAAAACTGAATATTCATGTTTCTTGACCCTGTCGTAGGGAACTTTATTTTATAAAAAAATATAATATTTATTATTTATCTATATTAATAAATATATTAATTTATTTATATTAATAAATATATTAATATTTATTAATATTTTAAAATAAAATATTTCAAAATTATTTTAGTCTAACCTGATCCGTAGTTTCGACATACAAATGATGAACACTTGTTCTTTTCAGAACAACAAGTTCTAATTTTTGTATGCAAGCAAGCAAAATCCCTTCTCAAAACAAACCGAAAAAAAACCCCTGCAATATCACATCAATGATAAAATCAGTTTGCATTTTCATCAGAACACCTTAAAAAAAAAAAAAAAAAAGAAAACAAAGCAAAAAATATGAAAAAAAATCAAAAACATTGCTAACCCCTCCTTTCAGATAAAGGAGAAGATGCAGTGAGCTGGGGAGTCAGTTGACACTCACAGAGTTCCCACTGATACCTGTACCTCCCAGAACAGCTATTGCAAAAAGCATTTTTTCTTTCTAATTTATCTTCGAGTAAGAAATTGACAGTACTTTTGACTACCCATGAAGGTTATTTATGGGAGAACCTCAAGCTAATAATCCTTTAACTTATTTAGGTAATGGGAGACAAACTCACGCTCACGTGCTGTAACTGAGCATCTCTGATATTGTGCATAAACCAAGCTGTCAGGGTTGCTCCTTCCCCACTGTATTCAAGCAGGAATATTTCAGAAACTCATTTGGGTCTGATAAAGCTCCTATCAGCTTGTCTTCTCTGGAGCAGCAAACGCCCTCAGCTCTCTCAGCAGCCTCCCCAGGGATTTTCATGCCCCTTCAGCAGGTGCAGGGATGGCACAGGCCGTATCTCCTTACTTCATTCCCAGAAGATGTTCAGGACATGCCGACCTCCATTCCCTACTGAGGGCAGGGGGCACCTGGGGTCAGGAGGCAGCATAGCTGGAGAACCCTCACACCAGGCCACTCATGGCCCCTGCAGAGCCCTCTGGGGACGGTTGTGAAACCACAGAGGGGAGACAGGGAAAAACAACAGGGTATGTCTGAGGCCAAAGGGAAGACATGCAACCCCACCCATGGAACATCCCCAAGCTCGCTGAAGAGGGCTTGCTGTGGGCATGGGGTCTCTGGGGACTGCCTTGATCCCGTTGCTAAAACATTTATAGCCTGTCTGGGCTGTTTATAAACGCTCCAGTCTCCTTTTTAGTAAGCATAGGTTCAATCCTGCTCTCAGTCGAGTCAACGGAAAATTTCCCATTAATGTTAATGGTCCCGGCTCAAGCCATAAATTCCTCTAGCTCCCCAGCCACTTGTGCTGACCTTTGCTTAAACTTCCTCGGATTTGTCATCATCCTTCTGGAAAGCAAGTCCTTCTGTGCTATTTTTCTCTTCACAGTTGTTTCCAAATATCCCATCTCTCTCTACTATCTGTGGCTTTCATCAATGCAGGCTCACCTCCCCATCACTGATTGGGAACACTACTGCTCCTGCTCAGATCCCACCAGTACCTCTCCCATCACCCCAGTGTAAGGCCACTGTTCACCATGCTTAGTATGCACCCCTCTGCCAGTCCACATAAGGATGTGGTCAGAAACAACGCAGCTGTAGAGTTCTTAAAAAAAATACCTGGACTGCCACATCCAACAAAATGGAAACAGCATCTTACTGCCACGCTTTTTCCAATTTGGAAGTCTTGCCTCTAAGGACTACCTAGTGTCTCTGGCAAGATCAGCTCTTTGTCATACCAATACTTACAACATATATAGGCATATATGTGCATAACAAGAGGTAAGTGTTAGGACAGAGAGTACGTGCCTCACAGAACCTACCACATTTCTGCTCCCTGCTTGGAGGTAGAGTCCATTTTACACCCAGCAAGCCATAACATCACCTGTACCTCTCCTACAAGCAAGATGCAATGGAAAACACCACATGGCTGCAGCCACAGGAGCCAGGGCTTGCCCCCCAGCCTATTCCACCCTGCGCTGGCTCCTCCCTGCCTGGAAAGCGGCCGTGGATAAATCCCGATCACCTGGCAAAGTCACTCGAGAAGGCTGCATAGGTTTCCTTCATGTCCAAGGCCAGCACCCCAAACAGCTTTGCTCTTGCCTCACATGCCAAGTTTCACACTTGGAGCTAAAGAAAAAAAAAGCCTCTAACCTCGCAGCAGACGTTTTGTAAGCCATGTGAGCTCTGCCTCCTCCCACACAGACCCTGGCAGAGACAGGATATGGCAGGAGCAGGAGATGCCTGCTCCTTCCATGCCTTTGGCTGTTCTCTCCCCCTTTAACACCTCAGATCACTCAGCCCAAGAAGCTCCTCAGTTCTTGGAGATTTGAGGGGGATTTTTCCACTTGCACAGAGAAGCAGAATTTCCGCTGCAACGCAATGCGTGTTACTGCAATGCAGCCCGAGTAAGCCATGCCACAGAGAGCGAGTTCCTGCCCCTCTTACCTCTCCACAGAGGATTCAGCCCTGCCTTGCTCTTGGAAAGGGCAGTCTCTGAGTTGAAGCTACTGGCTTGGCTCAAAGCTCTCGAGAAGTGTTCATCCACCACTGACCCAATGTCTCCCTGGAAGTAAGTGAACAGGACACAGCGAGAGTTCAGGTACTCCATCTCGGCAGGCTGGTCTTTCTCATCCTCCTCTTGCTTGCTGGGAAGGGCCACTTCCAGAGACTCTTGCATCTTGTTGTACACAGCTAACTTCTTCTGGGATTAGAAGCAAAACAAACAAGAGATGTATCAGTGACGGCATTCAGTGATAGTTCAACATATAGTTTCCTTAACAAAAAATAACTGAATACACTGAATATTCATTTTGTTAATTAAATTTGGACTACTAGAATATTTCACACTGGTATTTTACCAAGAAGAGAATACCACTTAACAGTCTCTATTTCTCTCACACACATGGACCTGCTTCTGAGGCATGTTTCACAACCAGAATTTATCAGCACCAGCTTTCACTCAATGCTTTCAAAAAGAAAGCAGACAGGCTCTAACAATTCCCTCCTGATTCCCACCTGGAGAGGATATTCCATCAATAAAGGCTAGAGAGGTCAAGCCCAGCCCTGTGGAAGGGTGGCCAGATACACATCATCTGCATTTCACACATCCAGCTGGGCAAGCACCAGGTTTCTCTGGGCACACTCCTCCAGCTGAGCTACAGGGCCCTCTGGATTCCCCCCACTTACTGCTGAAGCTGTAAAGATGGAAGAGTTTCCAGCTTCCTGAAAAAAATTTCTACTGTATTATCAAACTCCACAAAATGCATAAATTTTCACTCACTGACGACAGAATTTTTAACACAGGAAGTTATACCTTGGGGTAGTGACTGGGGGTTGGTTGTGGGTTTGAGAGTTTGGTTTTTTGGTTGGTTTGTTGTTTTGAGGTCGGGGTGGGAAGGATTCCTTTTCCTTTCTTATTTTTTATTTTTTTTAACACCAGCTTTTGGGAAAAAGGAAAAAAATTCAAGTCATAAAAAATTAAACATGTGATCTGGGGGAAGAGGGGGGATTGACAAGTCCGCAAACACATGCGGAAAAATCCACCCCAAACCAAAAACACAGAGAAGCATATAAAAAAGTAAAACCCTCACAAGCCATCTGTGAATGGCTATTTCAGACTCTTCTCTCTCTCTCTCCCTCAAATCAAACCTAAATGTCAAAATAAATGTGTGTGAAGATCCATTTTGCATGGAACATATTTTTCAGATGTTCCACTTTACAACTGTTTTCACAGGAAAAAAAAAAAAAAAATCCTCTCCCCACAACAGTCAAGCTGCAGGAATCACAGCTTTTAGCTAGCCAGCCATTTCCACAGCTGACTTTACACACAAGCACTTTCAGGAACCCAAAAACAACTACAGTCCATATGCAGAAGTATTTCATAGCATTCCTATAGAATTACAGTTTGACTTATCTTTAATGGTTTGCTTGGCAACACTCTAGCACCATCAGAATCTCTTTAAGTTTATGGCTTTTTTACCCTTTTTCCGAAGCAGTTCTATAGAAGAAGTTAAACAACTACACAGTCTATAAAGTTTCATTTTTACAATAAATATGCTTGTATGATTTAAAAACAATCGAAAGTCATTTTCTGACCTTGTGTCCCATCAATACACTTAAATTCAGTGCTTTCTGAAATCATATAATCCGATACAAATTCTCTCACTGTAGTACAAAAAAAATGCTCTGGGGCAAAGTCTTAATTAGGAATGGTTTTACAATTTATTTTTACAGTTATTTTAAAAAATAACTGTAAGAAAGAGCTATTGACAAGTGGAATTAGAACCCATTATACTTAAAGCTCACAGCAACTTAAGCAACGTATCTGACATTCCAGTGGGTTAACTGATAAATGTAAAACAGCATTAATTCAGATTTTGTTGTACAAACTGCAGTGACAATTTTATTTCAGTTGGGGCTATCCAGGCAATGGCCTGGAATTCCAGTAAATCTGTGCTTTGCAAATCAAAAGTCAAAGCAAGTCATACTGTGGCTCTGTTTAGCACAATATTACTTAGACTTATGGGAGAACCACTGGGATTCACTTATAAAAATAAGTAAAACAAACAAAAATACAGAAACAGCAAAAAAAAGCAGTTTTACTAGAAACTAGAATTGCTAAAATTAAACAGTCTGAGGCTGTAAACAGATTTTTGCAAATGCAGAACTTGGGGTAACCTACCCTTTTTTTGGAAGTGCTTCATGCCTTCTGTAAACAAACAAATGTCTCAGGAAAGGTCTCCTAATATTTGTTACCCAAATGCTTACTAGGATATCACTCAAAGTGAGCTTCATGGTTTTTCCTGAGTAACCACAGACTTCTGAAGCTTCAGTAAGACAGAAACAGCTCTAGCAGCACTGCACATACAGGAGACACATGCACTGGAAATCTGCAACACGTCCACCTCAGTGCCTTGGCCATTCCCAAAGCTGCACCACAACTCAGATCCTCCTAAAAATTCAGGACAAGTGGCCGGGGGAGGGTGCTTTTCTCATTTTTGGTTTTGGCTGGGGCTTCGTATTTTTTAAGCAGAGACAAAGTATGAAAGAGGTCCTTTAGAGAACTCTTAAGAGGTCTGTTCCATGCCAGACCTTGAATCCAGGCAGCACAGGTTAAAAGTGGGCTCCCATCCCTACAGGTGCTCGCACTGATGCCGCAGTTACGCAAATGCAGACACGAGCACGCAATTACAGACAGACACACACTGCTAATACAGCCCCTGGCTTGACTTGGTGATCAGGAAGGAAGTCTTTCAATGTTCCTATACAGGGACTGGAGCTCAGGAAATTAAAACTTATCTCCAGAGTCGCTTCTCTGCGCAGGAATGTTCCCCCTTCCACAGTTTAAGAATCTAATTCTTTTTCCATTTCAACTCTCTTCCCTCCCCCTCCAGTCCACAGGCAGTCATTACAAGATGCTCTGAGCGTTTGCTCCCTTCAAAAACACCAAATCTGACCTTTTTCTTAATGTAAAAGAAAAAAAAGATAGTAGTATTGATGGTCGAGAACGAGGCCTTGTGTATGGATGGAAGTTATTCACAGTGCAAAGCTTTTGCAATGAGCTGTTTGCAAAGGTTGAGAGTTCTAAATTAAAAGATTTTTCAAAACAGCAAGCCCATGATCAGACACAGATCTAATTAATTTGCATTTCAGGAAGAAATTATCAGCCTGTAATTGCAAAACTCTTTAAATAAGACACTACAGTGAGAGAAAGCAACTCAACAAGTTTTCCTTGTACACAACATTTATACACACTTTCCATTGTATACATCCTGTGATAATATGAGGGGTTTTTCCCCCAACTCACCTAAAATATCCTGTTTGCACATAAATTCCCTAATTTTGGTTCTGACTTTAACAGGTCTTACTGTTAAGATTACTTCTTAAGATTACTGTGAGTAATCTTCTCACAGTATTTTTGACTGCAATTGTGTGAGTGGAAAACCATGCAAGATCATCAGCTGCTAAATGAATTTGTCCCACAATCACAGGGTGAGAGGGAACAAAACAAAACAAAAAAATAAAACCACAAACACCAGGGTAGGTTTATGGCAACTAACCTCAGCTAGTTCAGTTTCACTTGTACGTTTTCATTTGCATATATTTAAGCAGCCAACTGCGTCTGTAAGATCTTTAGAAAGAGTATTTTCTGACCACAGTGTTCTCTCTTGTCAATGTTCAGTACTTTAATATATTCGTGAAATACACTTCTCCCTTCCTTACACACTAGAGACTGATATTAAGCAGCTTCTGAAAAACAAAACAAAACAAACACACAAAATCTTCTCTTGGCCAAGACACAGGATATAGAATTTAAATTCAGAATACAGAATTTAAGTAGAAGACAGGGAAATTCCGTGTCTATATCCCTTAGATAGCAGACCCTAGTTCATGGTTGAAATGGCACAATCACTGGCCAAATAGAGCTGTACGGTCCAGGCTGGATTCAAGCAACATTCTATTATTTTTAATTTCATATATTCACAAACCGGCAAATTTTTTTAGAAAATTTTCAAAGAAAATTTTCAAAGAAAATTTAAACCCTTCAAATTGAACAACAAAAGGAAACTGAAGGTCAACAGCATATCACTGCTGATATGGGAATATTAAGAAGAAAGTTTATTCTAAACAATCATTACCCTGTCTTCCTGAGCACTTTTAGGCCAAGAAAACATTCAATCCAAAATCTCACACAAAATCCTCTCCTTGAAGATTCCTGTTATTTTCTGACATACTCTACCCAGAACCAAGCAGAACGGCTCCCATACAGCAAAATGCTGGCCACATTAAAGCCTGTGGCAAAAATCCAACTGACTTCAAGGGTCCCGAGTCTCACCCAGAGTGTCTGGTAAAAATGTCAGAACATTCCTCTTTGCAAATCGGGGGAAAAAAAAAAATCACTTCCAGCAGAAAGCAGTTATTAGCCAGCAAAACAACAACAAAATAAAACAACCATACTTTGAGAACAGAGAAGGTTTTACTTTAGCCAAGTTTGAATCAAAAATTCAGTCCAGCTCTTGTTTTTCATATAAACTGGTTGCCTTTTCCTACAATTTATTATCTCCATACATGCCACCATACAGCATATGGTCCTTTATGCTCCCAAGCAGGAAAGTCTGGTGTGCCTGTGGCCACCTGTTACAGATTTTCCATTATGAGAAAAAGAACAGGAACCAAAAATAAAGAATAACTACGCTGAGGAAACACTATATGACCCTATCCTGAGAAAAAGACTGTCATTTGACATAAGCTTCTGAGAAGGAATTCCAGCAACAAACTCGAAGCAAATCCTCAGACAGTCTTCCGTTTGTGGAGCTGTCTTCCAAGCAGGCTCCTATTGATAACACAGAAAGTATTCAAGGAAGAAGACAATTCCAAGCAATCAGGGCACTGAATGCTGGGCCTGAAATTTGCATTTCAGGAAGAAATTATCAGCATGTATGTATGGTACTGCCCTAAAAACATGAAACCAGAACTTTTACCCACACAAATGGGTAAGGTGAGAGCTTGTTTTCAGCTGAGCTACCGGATTTGTAGAGGGAGAGTCTGGAGGTCTTGCTATGCTCTGGTGGTGGAAGGAAGTGGTGAAAAAAGAATGAATTTATACACCTTTTGCTGTACATGTAAACAGAGATGTACCCTTAAAGTTTAAGGGTCTAATTTTATGTAACTAGGGGAAGCTCAAATAGAATTTGGCCCCTGTCAGAGTGACAGAGTAAAGCGAGCCAAACTTCTAAAACTCATGATGTCTTGTGGGATCAAACCAAACAAAATCAACCAACAAAACCTCACACATAAACCAAGACCTAATCTGGGTTTTACATCCTGTAAATCTGAGAGCAGATGAGCTGTACAGGTTATATAGCTTCCAGAGAAGTTTGAAGAGTAAACAGCAAAGGAATAGCCTTGAGAAAGAATCTGAACTGCAAAAATTGGATGTGAAGTCACGTTCTGCTGTTACCTTCCATTAGACACTGCAGATTGACACAGCATAAGCAGTATACCAATCCCATCCTCAAAGGCTGGGGGCACATGATGCAAAGAATTTCACTGAAAAAAACAAGTTACAGTACATGAATTGGGGTTTAGCTACAGCCAGATGACACAGCATCAAGTGTGACCTCTCCTTGTCTGCAACTCTGTCAATCTGGAAGGAAAAGCCGAGTTAGTGACCTAAGTTGCTAATGAAGACAAGGCCTTATCTGGACAAAGCCTGCCTACAGCACTGCCAGCAGAAAGTCTGACTTGAGCACATCATAACTCCTTATGCAAGACTTGATTTAGCAAGGACAGTGTTGGCTTAGACATCGGCTTGCCTCTACATACCATGGAGAAATTCCAGAACTACCACTTACTGTAACTTCCCATTCCAAAGGTCTTTAGCTGGTGTGTTAGTGAGCCAGGGTGAGCCCTACCTGAGCCTCAGCCCTGCAGCTCGCTGTGCCCAGCCTGATGTGACACACCAAGCCGTCCCTGTGTGCCGGGAACACCATGGGATTCTGCTCCAATTACGTGTTTCCAAAGCCTCTCCGAACTCCGTTACACCCATTCCTCACCCATAGGAAAGCCAAAGCTCACTACAGCAGCTGCACAGCCCCTGAGTGAAGTGGACAGCAAAGAGCATTTTAGTTTTGCCAGTCTGTGGGGTTTTAGCCTCACGCCTGCACAGCTCCCCACCAGACACAGAAACACGTTTGTATCCTAACGCCGGCACGCACTCGCTCTGTCTTTTGGCAAAGGAGTATGGAAATCCCGATTTATCTGTAAAATCAGGGACACACCCCATCTTCATCAGTTCATTCTGGCACCATACGAGCATGTATATATCCATGTTTCGCTTACTTCCCTCCAGCAAGCACCCTGGACTTGAGCAATCTCGAAGATCTAAGGTGCTAAGCCTCCACTCCCATTAACATTCAAGAGGAATTCAGGCTTCAGTCCATAAAGAGCTTTAAAAAAAAAAAATCCCATCTAAATTAATTTGCCAGCACGTCCCTTCCTGGCTAAGGACTGGTGAAAGCTATGTTTCCAGAAATTCTGCCTTTCTGTGCAAGGCAAAAATCAATTCAGTGCTGATTTTAAAAATACAGACACAGAAACGGGGGAATAACTTTAGTGTGGGGAAACCATAAAAAGACACAATAATGGACCACCCCCTAAAGCTGCAACACTTCTGCACAGCCCAGGTGCACACTAGTCCATCATTTAAAAGCAGTTTGAGACTTCCCATTAAAAAAAAAAAGAAAAAAAGAAAAGGAGACAACCATTTGAACTGCCCCTGACCCACAAAAACATGACACATTTGGCTCCCCAGAGAGACCCTGGGGCTCAGAACTTGAGCCTGCAATGGCAGCTCCACAGCTAAAGAGCTGCTGGGCTCTTTAAAGCACACGGAACCCATGTCCAAACTGATGTCCATAACCAATCACACATTTGAGATGGCTTTGCTACAAATACCTGTGGAGTTGCACAGGCTTTAGTTAGAGTAACACACCTACATCTCCTCGCCCTGAGAACAGAAAAGCCAACAACAGCGCAACATGGAAGAGCTTTCTGTCTCACAAAACAAACTAAAAGACACCAGCATAGTACAGTACCACTGAAAAATGCCTTGGTGGAGTCCTCGGATATTTTAAGGGTGAGCTCCATTTTATCATCCCCAATGCAGAGGCTTATTTTTAAGATATCCCACTAATTCATCTTCCCTCACTGTTATTTTTAAACCACAGCTTTAGTTCCAGCAAGAGGAACATTCTTTCAAATGGTCATCATCCTCACAAAGAGTGCAGGAGCTTTTTACATGTTGAACAGATGTGCAAGAACCAAAAACCTCGCAACAGATTCTTCGCCTTTTTTTGTTGCGTTCTCTACCAGTTGATTACGCACCTCTGACAGGACAATTCTGAAGGAACAAAGACTTGCAAAATGTCATTCATTACCCAAACAATAAATCTTGATGCACAAGGAGTTCAATCTATGTTTACTTGTTTGGGTTTTGGTTTTTTTTTTTTTTTTTAATTTTGAAAATACTGGATTCAGTGGAAATACATAAACCACACTAAAGTTAGCAGCTGCTCGAAGTAGAGAGTGCAACACTTACTTCACCAACAACAGCTCAGCTTTACAGTCTGGCATGCAAGTAGCTTGTGAAGACCCTTTAGCTCCAAGTGTCAGGAAATCCAGTGCAACCAGGACTAATTAAATTAAACTGTCAACAACATGGAAGATAACCATGTTTAGAAAGCTTTTAGGCGGAAATGTGAAAGATGGTGCCAGCCAAGACTCAAGAGCTGTACTGGTTCATCAGATCTACGTTTCTTGCCTTGCTTATCTACCTGCTAAACAGCATTACCCACAAGAACTCAGTTTGTTTAACAAAAAAAAAAAAAATTAAGAAACTTCAGTGTTTATTCGGGTGCCCCTAGAACATTTCAGATATGGCCCTGCTTTTGGATGAGGAAGAAATTTCGTACTTATGCTTAAAAATAAGAAGCGCTTGCACTTGAACGTGTCATTTAATAGACTTCCCCATACTAAGTGCTCTACAGATCTGGAAGAGAAATACAGACAATCATGTCCAGAGTTAAATGTCAGAAAGCTCAGCAGAGTTTCAATTGCAATTTTCTACTTCTAGATCTCTCAGTCAGAGAATCAGGCTATTAGTGATTATTTATCCATTTTCCCTCCAAATCACACGGGCTATGAACTGGAACCCCAGATATCCAAATAAAAACTTCCTAAGTAAAACTATTGCATAGACAGAAGCTTCTGCAAGCTCTGACCAAGATCAGAGAAGAAATAATAAGAAAGGCACTCTGCAAGAAGCAGAACTCGTAACTTTTCCAGAGCTCACATTTAGAGTGAACAACGTGAGCAACCTGGACAAGTTCACAGGGTATCATTTCTGTAACTGGGCTCTGTCTCCCAACAATAAAGGAAAAAAAAAATCAGCAATACACGATTGGAATTTTAATGTTTTAGCCCATACTCGTGTCTCCCAGGCAAGTTGATACTAGGGGTCACTTCCCATGTACAGAGAAAACAATCTTCATGGATAATAATGATAAAACCTTATGGAATGCAGCAACAACCAAAAAATGTATTCTCAGATGACTACATTAGGGCCAAGTCAATATTAGTCCCACTTCACCCACGCACTGCATAGCCTAAAAATGCTGTCAGCCTGATAAGAATTTCCTGATTCACTTAAAAAAAAAAAAAAAAAAAAAAGAAAAAATTTACATCTGATCACCAAATTCAGCTGGAAACTCTCCGCAGATGATCTTCCTCCAGGAATGCTGGGGTGAGCGGCGCGGCGCGCCCCATCCGCGGGGAGCAGCGGAGCGGAGGTGCCGCCCGTGTGCGCGCCCGCGGGGCGAAGGCGCCGCTCTGCAAACGGGGCGAGCGCGGCGAGCCATCGAGCCAGGCACCACGGCGGCCAGAACGGGCAGAGGAGTAAGGAAATAACTTTTCCCTCCTCCTCCACGCCAGCTGAGCAAGCCGATATCCACCCGCCAGATGCAAAAATTGGGGGGGAAAATTCTTTTTCCTCGTTAGTGAAGGTCTTACCGGGCTCCGTTGCTCCGGGGCACCCTCGGCAGCTCCCCGCATCTCCAAATCAGGCCGGGGGCTGCGGAGCGCATCGCTGGCTGGCCGGGGCGGAGGTCTCCGCCCAGGGCAGCCAGCGATGCGCCATGCACCCGCTGAGGGGGGGGACCTCCCCAAAAAGCCCCCGCACCTCCCAGTCCTCCGCAGCGCGGCCGCTGGCGCAGCCCTGCCCTCCCCGCGGCTCACCTGCGCGCAGCCCGCCGCGGGCGCGGCCAGATAGCGGGGCGCCCCGCACGCCGCCGGGGCGGGCTGCTGCATGGCCACGTCCGAGCAGCTCATGGCCGCGACCGCCCCGCGCCACCGCCGTCTCCCCCTTCCTCTCCTTCCTCCTTCTTCTTCTCCTGCTGCTGCTCCCGCTCCCCGGCGCGGGGCGGCCGCGGCCAGGCGCCGCGCAGCCCCG
>CM031857.1:5892408-5947948 GCA_018697195.1 Certhia americana | reverse complement strand
CGGCCCCGGAGCTCCCGGCTGCCAGCGGGAATTGCCCCGGTGAGCTCTTTTGGAGCAGCGAGGGCTCGCTGGAGTAGGTGTCACCTGTGCCGGCCGCGCTTCGCCTCGCCAGGGATTCATCCTGGAAAGTCATCCTGGAGGAAGGAGGAACCTGCGTGTTCCGCAGGAGGATGGGTGCCTGTTGGATGCAGGCTGAACTAGCCCAGAGTTCTCTCTTCCCTCCCCACATTTGTGCGGCAGCGTTTAAAAAAAAAAAAAAAAAAAAAAAAATAAAAATTAGCGTGCTTCTCAACTTGAAAAAATATATGGAAAACTCGGATGCTGTTGCAATGACTTCGGTTGTATTCAGATATTTTCTTGGCCTACCTCTGTGTGCACATTTCTGCTAGCGAGCTGCCCTGCTGCAGTGCCGCGCTTGGAGGCTTTCGATACCATTCCTCACATGGAAAAGACTATGCCTTGTTAGCATTATCCCAGCTTACAGGCCTGGGAAGGATTTGCACTTGTTTGCTCTTGTATTCCTCTCATCAGGTCTAAAGTGAATTACTTGAAGTTTCTTTCTCACAAAATTTGTTTTGGAGTTTACCTGCATTTAATAGCATCCAGAAATTGAAGCCTTTGATCAAAAATCCTGAATTTATACTTTCTCCCCCCTCTTTTTGTATATATATATATACACACGGAAACACACAGACACATCCCCTTGGCCAGAACAGTTAGATGAATACACAAGGTTAAAATAGCTCTGCATGACCCCAGTAGGATTCCCTGTTTGTAGAAAGCGCATCTCCAAAACATTCAACTGCAATACTTTGAACAAAGATCCAATTTCCTGCAGACATGTTTAGTTTCTTTTTTTTTCCCCTTCTTTTTCCTCTTTTTTTTTTTTTTTTTTCAGTTTTGTGCATACAGATTTTAAGGTATCTATATGCTTTTAAACTAGCACTCTGATACCCTGTTCTTGGTGAGTTTTGTAGATCTACGTGAATGGATTCCAGCTGAAGCACTCACCTTTGCGGCCACTGCGAAGTTTCTGCGAGGGTACAATGCACTTGCACGTGCCAAAAGGCACCTGACCGGCTTCTTTGTCAAAACAGAAAATCCGGGTGCTAGTGGCTATCTACAAATCTCTGCTCGATCCCTGTTAATTTTAGAAATCACTCTCCCCTCATTTCCTACTGCAGCAAGCCTGAGGCAGGACATCATCCCGGCAGAGGCGCTCGCAGGAGCCGGAGCTCCGCGGGCCGGCAACACCAAGCACCACCTTCTGAAATTCGCTATTCCTGGCCACGGGCCTGCTCCTGACCTGGAGGGTTTCACCGCAAGCACATGGCCAGGCTGCCTCCAGGCATTCCTCTGGCCGCCCTGTCTCCTGGCACCCGGCCTCCTCCTCGCCTCTGGACGACTGGCTGCTCTCCACCCTCGCAGATCCTCCCCGGGAAGCTTGTGCCGCTCGCCGCAGAGCATTGGGAAACATGTTTCCTGCTTTAGGGAGGATGTTGTTTAGCACCGTGCTGTCCGAGGTAAAACGCTTTCAGATGCACTGAGAGTCAGGCCTGGTGTTAGTTTACAAAAAACGGCACCCGAAAAACCCAGCACAAAACCCTCCTACGCTTAATAGCAGCAAGAAAACGAGCCTGTAAAATCACAAATAGAAGCAAATTCTTTCAATACCAATTGATTGTTTTTAGGCGAAAATTCAATATCGGTCCTTAAAGCAGAACAGACTAAAATAGAAAATGATTTATCGTTTATTATGTTAATATGACACATTGAAGTGGGAGTACATCAGTGATCATTTTTCACCCAAGTACATGAGGCATTTGGAAGAGATTTATAAATGCACTAACACAGAGATCTCTGTTTCCACAAAATGCCAAAACGCTCCAATATTCAGTTAGCACACATTTCTTATTACCAGATGCTGGCAGAATTCCTATCAGATACCTTCGGGCATGGTACAGTGGCATGATGCATCGTGTCAAAAAGCAGATCAGGACCATTATCAGGCAGATGTTTGACACGATGCATCATGTTACTCAGCCAGTGGCACGCTGCCATTGCTCAAAAGGATTTTGACATGATACAGTGTGCCAATGCTGTAGCACAAAACCAGCATGTTCCAAAAATAGGGACAAATTCACCTCTGGCATAAGTAGAAGTAACAGCAGTGACTTCATTAGATTTGCATCTGCTTATGTCAACAGTGAGTTTGGCTCGTAATCTCAAATTTATATAAAAGAGTGGTAGGTGGCTGCATTTTCAGGTATTTGTTATATTGTTTTCTACTCACAGCATTGAAGCATCATGAGACAGCTGGGGTGAAACCGCCACCTTTCTCAACTCCTTCTCCTCCACCCCCCAAGAAGCAGCATCAGATTTCCATTTTTAACAGTGTAACAATACCTCAGAGTACATAAAGGGCCAGAGTTTGGGAATTTCACAAGCAATAGGAATTTACGAAAAGGGAAGAGAGAGGACCTCTGCTTTCTGCCTCCATACTCTTTCTCAACAGTAGCTGCAAGTGCTAGGTGCACAACAGCAGCAAAATGTATTTTGAGTGGCAATTAGAGTAATAGTAAAAGAATGACATGAAACCAGGGTGAAATGTGAGATCCGACAAGATTTGGAGACTTCTTAAAAGGCATTGTAATTTATTGTTGTTTCTTTTCATCACTTTGGAATGAAAAGCACAGCTTGCTAATGCAGATGCATAACACTGACAAAAGGAGAGGAGGGGAACCAGCTAAGGTATGACTGGTGTGAGATCTTTAGAGAAGAGAAATATCCCAGCTTTCTGCCTCAGTCTGGTTTTTTTAGTGAGGAAAAGAACTGACTTAAATAAAGTTCATTCATGTTTCCTGTGTGTTCTAGCTTCTTAAATCCATCAGGGTACAACTGATTCTTGGACCAGGTGAACATCGTTGATGCTAAGAGTAACCAGAAGAATAAAGGGCAGAAAATCCTCAGAAAGCACTCCGTAAATGCCACCACCAAACATGACTTGGTACAGCAGCTAAGTGGGTTGTAACATCAAGGGAAAATGGCTTGTATGATACACTGGAGATCTAAAGGAGAGAGGAGTAGCATAGCAAAGAAATCTGCACATGCTCTTCAAGAATTCATTTACTTGTCTGCTCCCAGACAAGTGTACTGTTGGATTTAGAGGTGCTCACCCCTTCCACAGATCAGAAATTTATCTAGAGGCCTAAATAAATTCTGGAAACGGCTGCAAGCATGTCAAACCTTTTGAACAATATCAGCAAGAAGAAGGGTCTTTCCCCCCTTTTCTCACAGCTATACAATTATTCCTAATTTTTTCTTTGAGGGGACAGCTCTGTACAGTGAGCAGTCTCCCAGAGATTACAGCCACCAAAACAACCACTCCACTGCTGTATCCTACACCACCTCCTCCTTGTTTCACCCTCTGGTGGCATTCTATAAGTATTTAAATTGTTGGAAAGCACACCCAAGCTAGCTATGGCTGCTGTTTACAAGCAAAGGCTCTTGGCTTTGCTATTATGGCCTGCCCAGTGGCCAAAAAATATAACGTTAGTTTTTTCCCTCAAGGAGGCCAAATTGGAAGGTACACACGGCATCCCAAAGAAATAAACACTAGGCATTACCTATGCCTTATGTATAAAGGAATAGGAAGGTTAAATCAGTGCTTGTTCACAACTGGCTGGGTAGTCTCTGATGAGATGGACAATATTTATTTGTTTTTCAAGAAGTCAGCTTTGATGAAACAGCTTTTTTTTTTTTTTTTTTTTTTTTTTTTTTTGTGGGGAACAATCAATCTTGAAAAAAACTCTGTAAAGCACATTAAGTTTCTGGTGATATCTGCCATCACACAAATTTCTAAAGTTTTCCCACCAAACTCCACTGTACTGGGTAGCCCAGCTGGGAAGCTTATCCTGACCTGAGGCCTCAGGGGGTGGTAGGCAAGTTCCTGTAAAACTGCAGTGCTATCAGCACTGAGATCTACATTTCCAGCTGATCCACTGCAAGTCCCAGAAGAGCAGGAGGCAACAGAGAGCTCAGAAACTCCTGAGTTGAGCTTTTTCCTCACTCCCCAGGGAAGGAGCACAAGTTGTAGGCAGGCAGGCACTTGCTTTCATTTCTGAAGGAAAGGAAGGGAAAGAGAAACAGCCTGCCCCAAACACTTGAGGAGGGAGAGAAGGATGAGTTATCTCAATTCTGGAGGACAAAGCTTCTCTCTGTACATTCTTACATTGCTCCAATTTGAGACAATACAGTAATTGAAGGGTTGAGCTTTTAAAGCAAAGTGTTCCGTTCATGCGATGCCATTTTAATTCATACAGCACCTTGTGAATACAGGAAACATTTTCCTTATACTTGTAGCCATTCACCCTCACCACCAAGGGTTTGACCCCACTGGAACAGGAGGCAGCAGCTCGTGTGTGGCAAATACATTACCTTGAAGTTTTAGCATCTCTTGATTCAAAAAGTGGCAAACCACTGGCCAAAGCTATGAAAATGAGATGCACTGTAATCTCTCCATAGAGTGTGAGGATCTAGACACCTCTCTGGTCATCTCCTTCATATTTTGTAATAAAACCAAAGCTGCAGTGCCAATTACAGCAAATATCTTTCTTCAAACCACTAACAGCTTTCACATTTCATGCCTGTAATCTTCAGCAAATAGATCAAGGACTGTTATTCATTTTAATGCCTGAATGCATTATATTTATTCTTGTTATAATATGTTCTGTTACCACAGAAAATGTTTGGCTCCCAAAGAAAAAGAGGGAATTGTGTCAAAAGTCCAAATTCTTCCTTGAAATGCAAACATTTTTAATGGCTTTAATGGAAGATATGCATTGGAATCCCAGGGCACAATCTGGCACTAAAATCCTCCATCTAAACTGGAATTTTTCACCATGGCTTTTTCATAATCTATTATTAAGCATGTTTCCATCTCAGCAGTTGAAATTTGGGGCCCTGTTGCATCTGAGAGGGAAGTGCAAAGCAGCTGGGAAGTAACTGTAAGGGAGAAGCAGAAAACCGATTGAAACCCTCCCATGCTGGATGATGCTGTTCTTCTCCATCCTTCTCCCCACAGGAAAAAAAAATTAAAAGCACATCAGCGTGATCCCAAAATTTCTAGCTGGAACAGTAGTATCATCTGACCCAATGCAGGGCAGCTTCAGTGCTGCTCACAGTCACCCCAAGGGTTTCTTTGGTCCCTAACTGGCCACAGATTGAGCACAGATTCCGTCCCTGCTTTCCTTAAGAAGCTCTCAGGCTGCAGCAAAAGTGGTAAATGTGGAGTGATCGAGGGTGAAGCCCAGAAGCTCCTGGCTGGTGAAAAGCCTGGGAGAACTTGGACTCAATTATCTTGAAGGTCTCTACCAATGACCTAGCCATTCTGTGAGTTGGTGTTCCTGTTCTGTTGTCCTGGTGACCAGCCCATGGGCACTGACTGACACCTGGCTGTGACATCAATCCTGTTTTCAGTGTAGCCAGCCACTCACAGAATATCCCAGCAAATCCTCCAGGCTTTGGCACAGCCCCTGTAACTGCGGAATGATGTGCACAGACACTTTTTTGGATGAATTAGCCAGAATATGGTACAGAATGTCTGCCAGTTTTATGCATATGTGTCTAAATGGTTAACAGGACAGAGACACCAGTACAAACTGAGACTAATGCAGTGAAACAATGATCCCTTTGATCTTGGACTAATTCTTGTTTGAACAAAACCTCACAGTCTTATAGTCTTGCTTCCCTCTGCTCAAACGATGCTTAAATGTCCTACAGCCATCCCTGCCCTCACAGCTAACATCCCTGCCCCTGTCTTGCATTCCAACACTGCAATCTTTAGGAGAACAGAAGTGATTTTGCATTCGTGCTTCACCCACAGACCAATATCAGATTCCAACAGCTTGTCACCAAACACTGAAAGTCCATCTTTCCCAAATAACTTCTCATGAAACAAAGGAATTGCAGTACTGTGCCCAGTGATATTCACTTTACTTCCTCCTCCTTCCCCTTTGCTTGACATAAGTGGTTTCAATAACATTTCAGCTAATAACACTCCTTAGGGTTTATTGGGTGTGAATAGTGACTATAGGAACATTGGATGAATGCTCTGGTTTGCAGGAACAGGGCAGTGTGAACCCTTTCTTTGGCTCACAGGACAGAATGCATTTACTACAAGGAACAGTGCCATGTTTTTAACACCACGTACCATTTCTCAACTCTAAATAAATATATGTTAAATGGAAGTGAAAAGTTGTTTTGTTGAAGTTTCAAAAATGCCTTTAAAAATGTAACAATTGCTTGGGGGTTTTTTGGATTTTTTTTTTTAATTCCTTATGCCAAAAGTGTACATTAGAGTAATAATATAATTTCATTCTATTCTAGATTGTTATAATAATCAAGACTGTCAGCATTTCACTGTTTCTTTTCATATTGCTTTTGTGATTTTGTTATCATGGGCTTTTCATTAGCTTTTCTTTGCTCATCAAAAGAACTTCTGTGTTTGGTGAAGGAAATGGCTAGAAAAATACTTCTAGAGTATTACTAGTCTCTTGGTAAATGAAATGCAGCCACCAATAACAATTAGTCAGCTCTTCTCTTTTCTCTGTGACATTGTTCCTTTCCCATCACAGTGGGAAAGAAAGTAATTCTTAGTGAAAAAGTATGTGGCATAGTAAAATGTGTGAAATATTTATATACGAATGCATTAATTCTCACAATGACCATGGTGAGCTATCACCACTTTTTCTCTTAGAGCTGGAGATACAGAAGCTGTGGGCTTAATCAGCTCAAATCATGGCCAGAACTTTTGTCATTCAGGCATGGGCTTCAGTCATGCAACTTGTTTAGCTTCTTGTAGGGAGCAAGATTCATTGTCATGATTATTTCCTACTCTATGGGTATCTCTGTGCTTAGGATGTGATTGGCTTGACAAGAAAAAGGAGGTCTTTAAGTGAGGAAAACCAGCATCCTGAAACTGGAAAAAACAACTTAGAAAGGAAGATATTGCTTACAATGATGATTTGTCACTTTCCAGAAAGCCAAAGGAGGTGGGAAATGCAGGAAAACTTTGCTTGCACAAAAGCCAGAGCACAATATTGAATAGAGATAGTATTCCCAAAGTCAGGGATAAGTGAGCTGAAGATTGAGCTCCATATCCTTTTTTAATAATAGAATTTTCTCACTAGTTAAACAGTCATCACCCCTATACACACACACATTATCTCTAACAGCTAGAAGAAACGCTGTGCCTGTCTTAAAAGTACAGACAAGAGTGTTCTGGAGGAGATGGGCCCAATGCAACAGTACTCAGTGTTTTACTTTGTTAGTGTAAACTTTTGTAAAAAAAAATAAAATATCACTTTCTTCTAAACTCATCTTTCGTATTTCAAAGTGAGACAGAGAATTATCACCTGTGGAAAGGCACATTTGAGCCAAAATAACAAATGGGCTAAGAGTTCTGGAAGAGTCCCTGTAACTCACTATAATTACAATATGCAATTCTCCAAGCGTATCAGTACCAGAGTTCACATAAACACCATCAATTTTTGGTGAGTTTGAGGGTATGGGTTGTTGTGTTGGTTTTTTTAAGCTTGCAGCAATAGAGAAATAGGAAGTGGTTAACAACACTAAGAATAAACCCAAGCATTTGAATGGCACACTGTATTTTATTCTAGAGGTATCTTTATAACTTTGGTAGAGCTTACTGGGGAGTCTCTTTGCAGCCTCAATTCCTTTAATTTAAAGAAGTACTAATTGCCTTCCAAATTAGAGAAGGCTGGTGAATCATAGCATGGCTTGGGTCAGAAGGACCTTGAAGATTTTCTATTCCCACCCCCTCTAGACCAGGCTGCTCAAGGCTTCCTGCAGCCTAGCTTTGACCACTGACATGTTCTTTTACTGGAAGCAGCTTATTCCTTGCAGGCCTCTGCCAGAGATACCAAAACACCAACTTATTCTGCTTCCTATTGCTCTCAATCCCAGCCCAAACAAGTGAGCAGTAAAAAGAAGTTGCTCACCTGTTCTTGAAATTCTTGCAGAAAAGAGCCATGTGAGAAGGATACACAGGCAGCAGCGGAGGAGAATTTCCTCTCCTGGGACAGGGAGCACAGCAACACCCCTTCCAAAAGCATTTTACTTGGAAGGAAAATAGGAGCCTGTTTGTCTCCTCTGTCCTTACACCTAAGCCCTAGGGTCCAAATGTGCTGCTGTAAAGTCCAGGCTAGAAGTGGCAAAGTCCTTTCACTCTAACTAAAGGCAGCTATTTCTTCCACCAATGGCATCTGCATATTCCCAGATCGGGGAAGGCTTTAATAAGCTGCTGCATCTGAGAAAGGTGGGCTGCAGGGTCCTAATTAAATAGCGACTGACATATCACTTTTCAAATTAAACATCCAGCTGGGATGCTCAGTGTAGCACACTTGGTTTGTAAACAACAGCACAGAGCACTCCACAGAGCAGCCCTGTGCACTTGCTGCCATGAAACACTGCAGAGGCTCCCTGCGCCCTTGTAACAAATAATCTAATGATTCTCAGGAGGAGGAAACAAGGCTGATTTATAGCTCTCTTCAAGAGGCTGAGCCAGTTAAGCAAGACTGAGCCAGTTAAGCAAGACTTCTTAATTGCCTGCCCTTTATTATTTAATGTGTAAGTTAAAAAAAGAATAAAAAATCCTTAGGGCTGGATCCCAAAAAAGTATTGAGGTATCCACACCAGGCAGAAGTCAGCTGAAATGACGAACAGCAATACTAAAAACTTCTGCCCAGCTCAGAAGGCTCTTAAACCTAAGTGGGTACCTGTTTCAATTTTAAAGCTCTCCAGGTGCCCCAGCATTCAGCTCCTGCAAATGCCAAGAAACACTTCATTCCTGACACAAGCTGAGGAAGCTCGTGCCAGCCCAGTGCTGAACCTCTTGAGAGCCAGGAGAAGCCCAAGAGGTTTCAATCCCAATGAACATTCAACTGGTGGACAGAAACACCTGTAAGCCAACCTGTATCTCTTGAATGGGTTATAAATAAGGTCAGCCTAACTATAAGTTACAGTGTGGCCAGCAGACAGGCCTGCTCAAAGACATGTCACAGATCCAGCAGGTACATGAAAGAAAGCAAAGCAGCAGAGAGGCAATCCCAATGTTCTCAGAAATATTCAGAGCTGCAACTTATTAAGAACAAATGAGCCGGGTACCTCACCCACAGCAGGGCAAGAAATATGCTTCTAAAACACTGCAGGTTCTCTCTTCAGACTCAAAGGTGGGAAGATGAACCCTTTAAATGAGTTGCATTGAAATCAGACTAACATTTGAAGTTCATCAGCTGTGGGGTATGAAAACAGCAGGGCAGCCCCCTGTAGCCTTGGCCTGCTCACGTTCCTGCCAGGAACGTGGAGAGAGAGACAGGAATGAGGGAGGGAGCACTTTGTCCCCTCTTCTCACATATCCTATCAGTGGTTCTATACACAGATCATTTGAAAAATCTCGCTTTCCCAAAGAATGGCATTCGTGCCGTGCAGTTTAGATATCACCATTTGGAAAAAAGTTTGTTGCTCTCTTTTGTTGCACATAATCTTATTCTCCTTGATATCTGCTCGAGAGGGATGCGGCTCGCTCAGGAGAGCCTTTGGGGCTCTGTTCCGCATACAACAACATCTAATAAGATTTATTGCCATATTTCCTTGCTTTGCTGTAAATTCAGGTACTGCACTAATGGAACAATGAGATAGACCCTTGACTTGGTAAATACAGAGTCAGAAGGAAAAAAGGCTTATGTAAGAGCCTATAAAAACAAGATGGTTCAGAACTCAGGCAGCTGCTCTATTCTTGATTCCTTTCATTGTGCCTCAGGATGGACAGACGTCAGCCAGCCAGATCTCTTACATGCATTATTGTGTTCTGTGGAGCTTGGGCACAACAGAAACAACAGTAAAGATGAAATGGTAATGTTAATTTTTCTGTTCATCTTCTGGCACATTTTAAATCCCTTTATTTGGTCATTGCACTCCTAGGAGATTTGATTACTTTTAAAATTAATTCTGTGTAAGGAAAAAAAAAATGTCCCTTAGGCCTGTTGCAGTATTTATAAAGGTAATTCCTCTGTTCTCAGAATATTTAACCTTGGCAAAGATAGTCCCTTTGTTGTGAATAGCATCTATACAGCTAAACAATACAGAAATCATTCCTAGGGTCCAGGAGTCTTTTTGTTCTATGTCCCACTTGTCATGGCCCTTGCCTGGAGAGGACTCCAGGATAATGGAAATGCTAATGTTCCATACTGAAAACTGCTTGGAAGCAAAGCCTGTATGGAATGAAGTTTCTGCCTCCTCAGAGTGAGGGAAGAGCTCCCATAGCTCCAGAATGAAGGAGACATAAATCTCTGCAGAGGACACAACTTTATGCAGATAAAAAGGTGAAAGGCTCCACCAGAGTCCTTGCAAATGTCAATGATTCCATCAGATATGAGAAATTTTTTTCAGATATTCAGAGCTGCAACTTATTAAGAACAAATGAGCCAGGTACCTCACCTACAGCAAGGCAAGAAATATGCTACTAAAACACTGCAGGTTCTCTCTTCAGAGTCAAAGGTGGGAAGATGAACCCTTCTATATATACAGAAGTATATACATTATAGCTATTTTAGTAATTCAACCAACTCTTTCCCTTCCCACCTTTACATCTTTTAAAGGGAATATAAACATCACCATGCACAGCTGAAAGTTGTTCAGACGTCATTGTTGTTTTTTATATTTCTGTATACAAGGAATAGAATCAGTGTTCTATGAATACTAGTACTTCAGCAATTTATATTTTTAATGTGCTGAAGAGAATGATGTTGTTGCATTCATTCATGGCTTCCTCTCAAAAAAATAAGAAAGGTGATTGCACATAATGAAATTTTAAATTAGTCAAATCAGGAAGTTAATCTATTGCATATAGTTAAGCACCCACACACACCAACACATCACTTACCAATTGTCTCACTATTTATTTGGCTTTTGAAATGTCCAAATGACATCTTGAATAGGGTTTTATTGACTTTCTCTGTTTAGAGCACCCTTAAAACATGGTTAGAATTAAAATTTGTTGAGAGCAGTGAGCATTTTTCATAAAGAAATGCCAAGCTGGAAAGCATGAATCTTCTGGGTAGAGATTCCCATTTCAGAGAAAGCTCCTTGCTCTAGCAAGAGTACAGAACACCAGAAGAGGAAGAGGTCTTGTCCAATGGCAAACATCAATTTTTAAGAGAAGTGAATGGTTGGGAATGCTGCTCTAGTCATTCTGCAGAGCATTAGGGACAGCACAGCTCACTGGATAAGTAATTAGCCTGATGTGGGCACTTGAAGGAGAAAACAGGCACAGCAGGACACTCAGTGCTCAGAAGCCATCAAAGCAGGACTTACAACCACACTCCAGTTACACTGTAGTTACTGCCCTTGTGTTAAACAGCTGAAGTGAGTGATCACTGTGTTGGCTGGGATTCAGAAACATGGATCAGTTCAGTCAGACAGCACCAGAGAAGAGAGGCTCCAGGGAGATGACTGCAGCGTATAGGCATCAACAGTGTGACCTTTCCGTGCTGACATGAGGGGAGGGTGTGAAATGCAGCAAGATTCCCATTTCTGGCAGTCCCAACACTTTGGTTTGGTGCTGCTATGCACTTTTGGATGATTTTGATTAGATGGTCTCAAAACGATGAGACATTTTCAAGAGGGTTCTGTAATTTGTTGCTCATTCTCTGATCCATATTTAAATTCCATGGACTATTATTGCCATGCATTATGGTAGCCAGCCTGATGAGGGACTTGGGATAATCTGAATTATTCATCATAAATAAAATTGATATAGAGCTGTCTGTTAATCGTGCTAATTCAAGCTTTTACCTCTCTGTTTCACATGGCTCCTATTTTTAAATATAGCTCAGGTACACTGTGCAATTACATATGCCAGTTGTGCATCTCCTAGGCAATAAGATGTGGTGCACACAAGTAAGAAGATTCATTTCAGTCTCTCAGGAGTCTTTGCTGCTGCCATGTCTTCTCAAACAAATTGAGAGAGCTTTACACAATTATTTTTTTAAGATTGAGGATATCTGAATTTTTTGTTAGAATTCTGAGCCTTTGGGCTCATTCTGGTTTGGGTTTTATTTGGGTCAGATCGTTTAGAAAATGCCACTCCGATGTTTCCTCAGTAACTGTTAGAACAAAATTTCATTTGCATCTTAAATGAGAAGCAAGCAATGTAAAAAAAAAAAATAATAATCATGAGACTCAATAGATGCAAAAACCCAGCAAATATTGTGTGATTTGAAACAATTTTTTTTTTTTTTTGGTAAAATTGGTAGAAGCAAATTTACTTTTCCTAATGTTTGAGGTTCATATTTGGCATTAGGCACTCAGGCTCTTTGGCAAATATATGGGAATGCATAGCCTTGTTGGAATGATATTTCTAAACCAAGGGTTGAGCTATAGAAGTCCCTTTTGCATAACATGCAAGATAAGCTTAGCTTTGTCTGAATCTTAATGCTACCTGCTTTCAAAAACAGAACTGAACTCACCAGTGGATTTCTCCAAGAAATCCTGGAATGCACTGAACCTCTGAAAGTGGCATTTTGCAACAGTAGCATGGAAGCGAAGGCCAGGTTCGAGATAAGAATGAATTAATATAGTAACACACAGAAAACTGCAGGATCAGAGAGGTGATAAATTCATTTTATGAGATCAACCAGCAGTCTCTTACATGACTACTATTTCCACCTTCAGGATTAGGTTCTGGTTTGAACACCCTTTTAGTGAACAGCACAGAGCATCACTGATTGGGGCAGTATTTTTTTTTAGCAAGGCAGGTGGTGCTAAGCAGCTGCTCAGCCCACCTCTGGCTCAGCCAGCAGGCTGGAAAAAGAACATACTGCCTGTGGGGCACTTGCTGGTTTTTGTGGGACAAACTTTATAATCCTGAGGATCACGGGGCAATTCATTAGTGAACCAACTTACATTTAGCATGGTATAAAAAAAAAAAGCAAACAAGGGGCTTTAATAAAAGACCATTTTTGTTTCTTGAAGGGGAAATATAAAAATGAATTGTGCATGCCAATTAACATTGCTAGACCACAGTCATGCAACCTGCTGCTTAAATCAATAATACTCTGAAAGACAAACATATGTTAAAAAACGATTAACCTCCAGGCTGCAAAATTTTAATAAAAATAGATCTTAAATAGATAGAGGGAAAGACTTCCAAAACCCATGAAATTAAATTGCTTTTATATTTCCTTTTTCATCCTATAGCCTTACCTCAATATTTTCATTATAATTGCATCAGCAGTTTTGCATTGTTCTTCAAAGTAAATCTTTCATAAATCAGGCTAGCCATGAATAATTTCATTTCTACAATGAAAAACCAAAACCTGGGCTATTTTAAGTGGGCTATATGACCACTGTTCCTCAAGGGAAATAGAAATACTACTCCTCACTTTGGTCCAGAGTCATACTGAATATGCCTTTCCATGCTTGGAAGAGAGGAAGCTGCTCATCATGAGAGGAGAAATTCAGATGGTGACCTTAAACCCTAGAGTTCAGTAGAGCTGTGGAGTAATTGATCCTGACTCCTCAGTCTCCCAAGGCAAACATGCATTTTTCTGGGAGCACAGAAACTACAAGAAACACAGAAAGGGGAACTAGTGAAGTATTCCTCTCTGAACAACTACAGGAAACACCTGAAAATTGTCTGATTTCAGTCTTGATAAGACAGCTTGAATTGCAGGAGGAGGCAAAATTCAAAAATGAGTCTGTGCCTTCTTTGACATAGGTAGATAAAGTCACTTTGGTTGAAATAGATCTGAATTCCTGATGGGTCCCATCAAACGTGATCATAAAAAAGTCTCTTAAATATTGAAACTATGAGTAAGCTTTATTGTACATTGCAATAATTTATTTGGTTTTTTAAGGGGACATTTCTATAACCACACTGGGCCTTAATCAGTTGTCAGTAGCATTCATGCAAGATTAAGAAAGCCTGCTGAGGATAAGAGCAGGCGCTGAAGAAAATATCTTATCTGATTAAAAGTGAGTGATAAGAACATGCCAAATTGCTGGGGAGTAGTTGCCACAGGACAGTCAGTGATATGATATCAATCATGGGTGCAGCAGAGAAATCCGCAGTGATGACTTAGTGTTGGAAAGCCCAGAGAAATCACCAAGTCTCTGCTAGGCATCTATAACATGGATTTATAAGTACAAAATGGAATACAAACTACCCAAGTTAGCTGAATTTTATTCAATCATGCCTTCTGTCTATTTAACTACTTTTCTTTTAAGCATATTAATCTATCATTTTCATATTCATTCTGTAACTGGAAGCAAGGTTTCCTTTGAATGATGATTTCATTAGGATATGTTCTGCCAGATAGCGATGCCTCCAGAGTTATGTACTACATTAATTCTGTCACTTCTTTTACCTTCTATTTTTATTTCACACAAATTATGAAAAAAAAAAAAAATCCAAACACACAACCCCACATGCTGATAAGGAGAGGATGCTCTTTTCATGTATTTGGCATAATTTAGATGAAAGCTAAACCTTCAAATAATACAGAGTTCACAAAGCAGGACTGCTTAGCACTTTAACTGAATGAGGCTGTAGCTTATCAGAAAATTATTACAAAAGACAAGAATTACATTATTTAAAGTCAGAGCCAAGTAAGTCCTCACTGCCTTTCAGAGCTCTTGGAAAAGTCAACTCTTTCAAAATACCCTTTGGTGCAAGCTCTACGTGCTCCTTACCACGATCCAATCATTCCTGCAGTTATATTAAACAGCTCTCTCCATACAAGAAAAACTATGAGAGAAAGCTCAGGATAAATCATGGAGTCACCAGAAAACTATGTAATAGCAACAAACTCAGTTCATCTGCCCTGGTGTAGGATCCTCCAATCGGAAAGGGGATGGAAGAGGATCACACTCAAAGTAAGGACTGGGCACGCAAAACACACCGGAACATTTACGTTGCCCCAGCATGAAGAGGCACTTGCTGTCCAAAACCAAAAATGAATTAGAGCCTACTTGTATGTCTATTCCAGCAAAGAAATTCTGCCAGTTCAGTCAGAGCAAGAAAATCTGGATAATTTTCATCTAGGGACCGTTTGGACCTTGCCAACAGAGCCTGTGGAATAAAACGTAGTGCACCATTGTGTTTCTTCCTGCACTGCAGCCTTTGGCCCACCAAGCATCCTGGAAAAAAGGCAAAATATGGGAGGGAACAGAATGGACAATTCATCATATTTCTCAATCCTTCTAGGCTTTTCACCAGCATCATCTGCTGTCACAAGTCTCCTCCAGAGAAGAGAGTTCTGACCACCAGGATACAAGAGTGATGAGCTAAACCTGGCTGTCCAAAAGAAATATTTCACATTCCTGCATCAAGGACACTGAAGGCAACTCTATACAGAAAAATGATTGGTCTTATTAGGAAGAAAAATGAGCTTGCTTTTAAATTTTGTTGCCTATATTATATAAGCTCAAATTTGAAGTTGGAAACAAAGGTGATGGAATAAATAAAATTTGTTGAAAACAGGTAAAGCATTTGTGGTTTTCCTAGTAGTAGCCAGGATAATTTAGGTACTCCTCACCTAGGCTAACATCAAAATGTTAGTGCTGGACACTGATTAGTAGCTTCTCATTTCTGCAAGTACAAAGTGATGATTTTGTTCTAAGCACACAAGGTATTGAGATATTAAACACATGGAACTGCATCACCCCCTCTGTAACTCTGCATCAGCCTCTGCATTATCCCTGGATAACTGAAAGACTTGACTCAAATTCAGTCCCCAAATGAGTGACATTTTCAGTTCAATGGGTAGGATTTTGTTGATGACACAGTACAAGATTTTGACCCTGCAGTACATGGAAGCCCTTTCATTATACTAAAAAATGTGGAGGTTTAATGGGCTACAGAAGCTCTTTCTGACTTTGTGCCATGAAATCTCCATGAAACCCTGCTGTGTTGCTTCTTTTGATGTATGGGCATGGAGTAGGACCCAGTAACCTGTGGAGAACTCCAGTGAATAACCTCACACCAAAATAGTGTTCAGAAAGCCTCTGGAGAAATTACTGCACCCTCCTTACCTGCTTAAACACTTCAGGAACAGGACCCAGCTATTTGTTTTTCTCCTGTGCTGTTACATCAAGGTTTGTTGCTAGCTAGGGACAGCTTTTAGATTCTTCTGCTCTTCCCCCTCTGAATCCAGGCCACTGATAGAAACATGGAAGGTGCAAAGTCATCTAAGAAATCATTATTCAATGAACTGTTCCTCAGACTTGCAGAAATAGAGCTTGTATTTCTTTATATTTTTCATGTTCTCTGGTAAAATAAGGTAAGATTATAAAACTATTGCCATAAATAATAAATTTATAAGAATTAATTATATCATAAATACAAATTAGAATCTGATGTGTCTTGTCATTTTTTAGGGTATTACACTGAGTACAATAAAAAAACAAAGTCTGTGAAACAGTCAGACACTTCATTAATAAGAATATTGACCAAGAACTGTTAGGAAAAAAAAAAAAAATTAAAATCCTCTTACAGCACTCCAGTGGAGAAGAGTCAGCAATCACAGACAGTTCTCGTGAATTCATGTTATGAGTTCTCATGTCAGTTTTGCTGGTGGATAAGTTGTTTAGAGGTTGGCACTAGTATTTATTTAGTGAGGCAGAGGTCAGGTAAAGGTAAATACTGAGATGTGAGAATGAGAGATGGAACACCGTGAGTAACTTTTGTCTTTTTTACACTAACCACGGCAGAACACTGGGATAAAGTCCTCAGCACAAATGGGAACACATCAGCATGCTGATGGTGAATGACAGAGAGAGTCAAAGATGGGGAAAGGAAAGCCAGTGAGAAATACAAAGCAATGGAGCTGAGACAGTGCTCAGCTAAGCCCTGACTGTGCCAAACCCTTCCAGGCAGTTTAAAGGGGGTCAGTGTTTGTTCTTTTAAGTCATTCCTCAAGTTGAAAACAACCTTCTGCCTAAAAAGACTGAAGGCTTTAAATTCAGTCATTGCAAGACAGCAAAATGAGTAACAGTGCTGTTCTACCCTCGTAACAGTAAAAAAAGAATACCCTGCCAACAACCAGTGCCATGTGGAAGAGTCCTGACCACTAGAAACACTAAATTTGCAGAGCTCCATAAGAAAATTTTAGATTTGTTGAATGTTTAATACAAAGACAGCTGATGTGAGGTTTTTGAAACAGCTTCAGTAAAAGAGAATAGTCTTCAGAGGAGGGGAGAAATGGTTGCTTGTAAGATGTAGCTACTCACATCCTATGGTAGGTGGCTAAAATAGATTAGATATAATTGAACTCTGCAAGATACAGGTATGAATAGAAAAGTCCAAACTTCTATAAGTTTCAAAAATAAACCCTCTTTCATTCAAAGTACTCAACCTTAGGAAAAAAGCCTCAAACTTTCATTCAGTACAGCATTTCTTTAAGAACAAAAAAGGCACTAAATTGATGCAGGACTACAAATTGCTGCATTAAGTCTGCTGTACACAACCCACACACAATAACATAAGGGTAATGTAAAAACATGCATTAGGGATGAAGATCCCTCTCTGCCCCTATAAAAAAGGATGAGCTGAGAGTCGATGGTGGGTGAGTATTGCTTGCAAAGCAAACACTTCACTACCTGTGGGTGAACATTTCATGCATGCTCTTTATTATAAAGCCCACTGGAAACTTGAAGCTGCTTTCCTGAAGGAGCTGTTGTGTAACTCTGACATCTGAGGTTTTCAGTTTGAACTGGTTATGGAACACATTAAACCCAGAAGGCTCCACTTCAGCTGTTTACAAACCTTCCCCATGCCTCCAACAGCCAATCTTTTCCTACAGGCTCCAGTTCAGTGCTGGGACTGAAGGCTCAGGCGTTGTTAGATAAGCCCCACCATGGACTGCAGCAGGAAGCAGACCTTGTTTAAAACATGACATTTTCAAGAGAACAGCAGAACCAGGACCAGCTTATTCAGAAGTCTAATGTGCTGTTACAGCTTTGGATCCACTCAAACAAGCTGTTCTGACTATAAAAATTATCTTTTTCAGAAGTCTAATGTGCTGCTACAGCTTTGGATCCACTCAAACAAGCTGTTCTGACTATAAAAATGATCTTTGATTCCACATAAATATGGAACTTTGTAAGCCCATAACTTATATAACTTGCCTGGTTACATCTACCATTCCTTTGTTTGTATTTCATTATCATAATCAGGAACCAGGCAACAGGTATATCATGCCAATAGCACTACTAAAAATTTCGAATGAATAAATCAAAACAAATCAAACCCTCTTTTCTGTTCACAGCTCATAAACACTTTGAATTTGTTGCTCAAAATAGCTAAGCATTTATCTGTGCAGTTCTCCACATGCACACAAGGTGCTCACATGCAAATATCAGAACTTCAGAATTCCTATGAAGGGAACAGGCTGTCACAAAGTGTTTTGGAAGCTGAGACTGTAGAGATTCAAAAATCAACTAGATAACTTTGCTAAGGAAAATCACAGCAAGTTTCTATTGAACCCATAGACATTGGGATCTTTGAATTCCAAACCACTGAAGCCTTTGGAAAAGTGCTGGAAAAGTAGTAGTACTATAGGTGTTCCCTCTGCTTATCATCTACCTTAAGCAGCAAGGTGAGTGTTGCAAAGAGGTGACTAGATGAAACCCATACCTTTATCTGGCTCACCTCTGCCTTTCTTGTATTTCAGTGTCTTACGACAGAGAACTATCACTCTACTTTTCTTATTTTTCATGGTTTTTGCAGATATCTGCTACACTAAAAAGTCAAACTATTGACACATATTTATAATAGAAATTCCCTTTTATAAAACATTCAAAAATCTTGCTCATCTCTGTGTAACCATGGTATTTAAGCTGATTTTTTCCATTCCAGGCTCACCATGGGAGTTTGTGATAACAAAGTGTATCAATAGGCTCAAAAAGCAGCTGCACACAGTCATGGACAACAGGTCCATAAATGGATAATAAGAGGAACAGGCAGGAATGTTCCCTTGATACCCCTAAACCCAAAAGTTTTGACTCTGGGACAGCAGGAAGGGAATGAATCTCAGGATGTGAGCAGATTTGTGTCAAAAGCTATGTCATATTGACTTTATGTTCGAAACCTTCATGGCAGTGTTATTTGTTCTTTCTGATGAGGTCTACAAGATTCCATGAAGTGTAGAGTGGGAACCCAAAATGGAGAGTACAATGGATTAGCCAAGACAAAGGAGAAATAGCACATAAAAACTTACTATATAAAACATCACTATTCTTTACAAAATTAAAAACTATATTTAAGGGGGAAGTCTTTATATTTCTAAAAGAAGTTAATGCCTTTGAACAGCTGCCAATGTATGATCATCTCATTAACTAAGAGTTAACGTTAGTCATACTACAGGCAGGAAATTATGCAAATAATTGCATAGAAATTTATGAGCACATGGATAACGTTGTGGTTTTCACAGCAATGGTAAACACTTGGACCTGAGACTTCATCTACCCTAAACAAAAAGGCTTGACTGTGGCTTAAGCAACTCTTCCCAAACTGATTTAAGTAGGTCAGGTGGTGAGAGCTGTGTAGCTGCAGTGGCATGGATCTCATCTGGAGAGGAACCAAACCTCCCTGGCAGCTGCACCGAGTTCTGTGCAGTAGCAGCTATTTTCTTAGAGGGACACAGCAATTAGTCAAAAGCTAATTTGGGAAAAGCTACGTGAGCAGCAGTAACATCATGAAAGCTGCAGAGTGCTGTTTGCTACTGTGCTACTCATTCCTTTCCTGGTGCTGGGCAAGAAACAGGATGCTTGGAACCAAACAACTCTGCCAGACAAAAAAGTCTTTAGGCTTACAAACACATTTATGGACAAGGAAAATGAATTAAAATTTACCTGCAGATTTAAGGATTTTTTTAGGTCCCAATGAAATCCTGTATTTTTTGAGCCATTAACCATTAATTGTCCAGTCTCTCACCATTTCTGCTTTGCCCATCAGCTCATCTCTGTAGCTCTACTGGACCTGACTGATTTCTGTCCCTTTGAAGCAATGGAGCTCTTCCAGCACAAAGTCAGAGCAAAGTCAGAATCGTGTGATTCTCACTGCAGTGCCTACATGCTGACAGGATGTTATAAAACCACAATACAATTCCAAAATGGTATGCAGTGCATCTCTTGGTATATGAAATTTGTTCTACAATAAGCTAATTGTTGATAAAAGCCTCTATCAAGTTGCTAATTTTATCTGTAGAAAAGCTACTGAGAAGAATGACAATCCTGACAGGTAGATTCTTGAGTGATGTGAAGTACTGAGGTATGCACAGGATATGCACAGGATACTGTGCTTTTATTACCTAAGCACTAATGGCAATTTCAGAAGAGGAATTCAGGTAAAGTGGAACATAAGAGATCAGTCAGAAGAGCAATAAGTCATGTTATGAGTCAGGCAAGTGACTAACACTGGCAGGAATATAACCAGTCATCTGGCTGTGGTTTTAAAGAAGTTAGGTAGTATACTTACTGCATAAAACAAAGATATTAAATGATTCAGCAGAACAAAAAGTGTTTATATCTGTAAGATCAAAGTCTATAATGCTATCACTCTCTGTTTTACAGAATCCAGGAGATGAGAGGAATCTTCTAAGAAGTCAGGCAGAACATCAACTGCAGATTCAAGATTTGCTCAGGAATCCTACCTCCCTGTGGTACGTGTGCCTTACTTACCTTATGACAGTGAAAGAAGCTGTCTGTGTGTTTCTACCTTGCCTAATATACCACAGGCTGTGTTTTCATACAGCTGATCATAACCTATTCAATGGCAACCTAATCATAAGAAAAAAAATCTTTACAGGAATGAAATTTTCTCTGCAACAACAGAATTCCTGGTCAAAATGCAACTCTGCTGCTGGTTCCACAAAGCAGGAACAAGTCCTGCAAAGTGCTGGATTCGGTCTATAAGCACACTGTATAAGCATACCTCTTTTTGCCTTTGGGAAACACAACAAAATTTTTCTCAGTCATTTCACAGCTGATTTTTTCCAACACATAAGAACTTGGCTGTCTTTTGGGAGCACAACAACACAGCTCCCTTTTTAAGTGGAGAGGAGTCTAAAGTAACCAAAACCTCTCACATGCAGCCCTATGGACTGGCTTTTGCAAACACAGGACCACTTAGGGCCCTAAGTGCCTTCTTTCATGAGGTATGTCCATGCCTGCCCTGCACACACACCAAGTCCTGATTTACCATGGATTTTCTCAGTGCACATAATGATTCCAGAGGTCTGCTGGAGCATGCCTGGCTTGTGAGTAAAGCAGAGATTTGGTTCACATGCACAGCTCACTTGCTCCTTGCCTGTATGAATAGCACCTGAAAAGAGGCTGGCAAGGGGCTGCTTTGACCAAACATTCCTCCAGCCTGAAGCCTCCTAGGTCACAGGTCCTGTAAATACTTTTGTGTTTAATGCTCTCCAGAGCCAAGAACTTTCGTGCTGCCCTGCCATGGGCATCTGTTTGGCCATCACACATTTCCAGACAGTTCCTGTCCAGCTAAATTCAGTTCAGGGCTTGGGGTCATCCTCCCTGTAGGATCCAGGACATAATGACAAAGCATTCACACCCTGTCCTTTATCCTCTACTCTCTGCTGTACTTGCTAAGCATCAGTGTTTTTACCAAGTTGAAATCATCCGAGCATAAGATTTAAATGACACACTTTAAACGATGTGTGGCAGTTTCCTATTCACTTTCACGAATCTAAGCATTATAATAATTGGTTTTTTGTACAGTCAAAACAAATTCCAATCAAAGTAAAACAGATTTCAGTGAATCCAAACCGAGAATATTACAAAAAAGTTTATAATTCACAGAGACATTTTCCTCCCTCCTGCTTACCTCTGCCCCTGCCTAGATTTGGAAGTGGGGAATTCCATTGCTGCAGGCAGCCTGGTCTCCAGATTTGAAAGTGAAACCTGCAAGACAAGGGCTCTGTAAAAGAGTGGTACATGATAAAGAAGACGCAGGAGCACAACAAATGCAGATTTCTAGAAACATGCTGGAAGATTAATTTCTTTCCCTGAGTTTATTTTGGGACAAACAGTGAGAACCTTCGAGCAAACAGAAACCTTCTTCAGTGATGCTGTAAATGCCATTTCCCACATAGATTGCATACAAATCATGAGACAAGTTTTAAGCCATTCAAATCATTGCCATGTTATTCCAAGCATTCATTTATTATACTGTTTATTTAGCAAGTCAGTCTTCACACTTTGCAAATAAAATGGTTTTATGTAGGAAGGGATTGGTAGGAATTACTTGATGAATTTAAGAGAGCCAAAACCTGTACAGTGACCACTCAAAAGCAGTTTGCAGGGTATGATTAATGATATGAGCCCTCAATCAGGGGCACAAGGAATCGTGATGGAAGTGGCAGCTTCCAGAGCATTCACTGTGATGCAACTCTGGAGCCTGCAGCATGCCAGTGACAGTACAGGGGCAAGATGATTTTGGCAAGTGCCATCTGCTGTGTAATATCTATGGTGATGGTTGTACAGGTATTAATGAGAAAGTATGTAACCTCTTAAAGGAAATGACACTTATGAATTTTAACCAGCTAATAAATCATGCCAAAACCCTCGGTACTCAAGAGGGTACGCAGTACTCGAGCAAATCATAAAAACTTCTGAAATGGAAGCATAGCACACATTGTATGTAGATTTCATTAAAGTGCCTGGCACAGATAATCACACCTTTATATGTAAAAACATATTTTTCAGTTAATGACAGAGGCTAGCACAGGGAAGCTTTATGGGTATAATTATTATTGCTAGATTGATCATTTTCAAAAATAACTAGATGGCCCACAGCAGACAGGCCTCCCTGGCAGAAAAATAAAATGTTAATGCTAAGTTAGAAGATGAAATTTCACTAGAAAAGTATATGTAGCTACTTACCTGGCAAAAACTGTAGCATGTACATGTGGACTGCATCACTGCCAACTCTACCTTTTCATCACTGCTGTGGTAGGAAGAGATGCTGCCCTCTTGAAAAGTAGAGTGTCATCAGGTGGGATGACAGTGGGATAATAGATATGGGCCACCCTTTTTTTAAGGTTGCAGTACATTAATTGAGAGATGAGTAACTCAGTAATGACATATAAAACCAATGAAAATTGATAATCCTTTCAAGGACAGGCCATGCAAGCAATGACTGAGAGCAATTTACATCTGAGAGCTCTTTGCATGCTAACATGAGTTAAATTTTCTCTTTCCAAAGATGGGATGTTGCCATCCAGAAATCCTCACAGCCGGCAACTTCAGTAGAGTTTAAAAAGTAACTGTATCCAGATCCCACCTATATCTGCACAGAGGTACTTAGTTGGGGTCAAGCCCCACGTGGGACATCAGAAAGGTAGCACAGGGAAATGTCTTGCAGTTGTGTATACTGGGACTCTATGGACAGAGAAGAAAGTCATGGTTCAGTATACTGGGACTCTATGGACAGAGAAGAAAGTCATGGTTCAAAGCTGGTGTTTATTAAAGCTGCTAAAATTAGAGAATACAGATGTTTTCTTTATGTGCATAATGTAAACTCTACATTGTGTAAATGCAATAACAGTGAAGTGAAAGTTTCCAGCACGTATTATTTCTATGCGACTATTCTGAACTCTTTTAACTATTACTTTTAAAAAACACCTGTGATGATAACCTAGCAAACTGTCTACAAGGAAAGTTGATTGACTGTGGTGCAGTGTATCTCATTCTTTTCGTGCTGAAAAGATGAAAACATTATAGGTTTACCATAAAAGCACTGAATAAGTGCTAAGAAGCTGCCTGTATAATTTGTTTTTGTAACTCAGCATGTTGACAGAGAATTCATGATCTCAAAGGATATGATTAATTGTGGGCTGAGGGGAGGTTTCCTAGGTTTTATTGGTCCTGCAGAACACATTGGAGCAGCTTGGGCCCCATAATAACTTCACTGAGCCCCTGAGCAGAGACAGCTTGGTTCCAAGCTGCTCAAACTGGTTGTGCCCTTATGGATGAACTGTAAGGACTCAGCCACAGGACCAGAGGGAGTCAGGAGGAGAACAGGACAGTCCAACCCAGCTGCAGATGAAGCTGGTAACATAAACATCTGTCTTCTGCTGGACTATTCCTGCCTTGGTGTGATTTGAACTCACAAAAGAAGGACCACTGCTGCCTCTAGGCACCCAGGTGTGGCACAGAAGTGTCCAAATAATCCTTCAGTGTAGCAGCTCTGGCACTGCAGTGGAGATATTGCAATGCAGAGACCCCAGCTTCTCAGCAGGGTGATTTAATCTGCGAGGGCTCTGTGCTCCTGTCACTGTCAAGGAGGCACACCCGAACTCTCTCTCTTGAACTTTGCCTGTTTTATATTAATGGGTTTCACTGCTTGAGGTATTTTAATTGTGTTCTATTGCCAAAGGCTTTATAATACCTTGATGATGTTTTATGTAGAAGCAGAAGTTTCTGGTTGCTTGAAGACTGAGATGACACCCTGAGTAATTGCACAGCTTAGGAAGATGATATTTGAGCATATGCCTGACAATTTCACATTTGCATTTGATAACCTCATAATTTATACGAATAATCTAAAACCACAACAGAAATGCCCCGGTGGCTCTGATGCATTTATTTTTAAAGGCAATTAGCATACAGGCTACCCAACACTCCCAGCTATCTAGGCAGCTTTTGATACAAATTAACTGGATGCTGATAAAGAATAAAACAGCTTGATGTAGCTGGTCTCTCCTGAATTGTCCTTTAATGAGGCTGTTCTGCTACGAGGGTCACGTTGCAGCAAGGTTGGTGAGGTGTCAATAATTTCAAATCACCTATTCTGCTTTATTTTAATGCAGACAGCATCCCAATCCAGGTCACAGGACTGTCCCACAAACAGCTTGAGAGACAGGCATGAGATCTGTGCCACAGCAGTAGAAGCAAGTTGGGAAGTTGGCTTCTAAGGAGGGATTATATTCAAAAGAAAGATCAAGAGTAGAGTATATATTCCTGCCTTTTTTTTTTTTTTTTTTTAAATATTATTTCAATTTTGGGAGAAAGCTTGTTATGTAATAATGCCATCTTAAAGTCTGAAACAGAAGACAAACTATGAATAAAATTAAGTGGAAAATATTATTTATAGGTCCTACAGATGAATGAAGATGCTTTAACTCTCCCTTCCAGCTTTATTAGCACTGTTAAGTACAACACACTTTTCCTTCTCATATGACATGGTCACAACTCTGCAGCTGAGCAGCATTCCTGTTTAGATGAAGACTTCATCCAGTCCTGATAAAACTACTGTTAATTCATGCAACACAGATACTGCTCTCATTGAAACCCATCTCGTATGCTCATTATATTTGTGATATATGTACAAAGCTGACCACAAAAGCCAAAGGAATGCTGTATGGCAAGCCTGAAATTTTATTATTTACAGAGATTCTGCCACTATGTAATTTTGGTTTTCACATCTTGATGGTTTTTGCAGGCCTTTATGTGAAGATATGCACAGATAAGATGCTCAGAGAGTGGAAACCCAAATGCCTGGCCCAAGTCAGAACTAAATCTGTTTACACCACCTCAAGATTTGATCCAGGCATTTGTTGTTCAAAAGTTCCTTGTTTCTTACTGAAGCCAGTGTTCAGAGTTTGCAGTGTTACCATGTGCTGCTTTAAAGATAGTCTGGTTGCCAGAAACAGGGAAGTATGTCTGTGTGAAAGAAATAAGCAGCGGGAGCAGAGGAACCTTTAACCCACATGGGTTCGTAATTTTCAGGAAACTGTACTTAGTAATTAAAAACAAATGGAAATATATGATGAAAACTATGTATTAACAAAACTGTTTTTTTAGAAATAAAATGTTTTCTTAGGGTTTTTTGCCCCCAGTATTTATCAGCAGTTTTAAACAAAAAAATTATTAATTAAAAATTATTTAGATGGCTACATGAATTAATCAATATGAATATAGATGACAGAGCTGAGGTAAAAGCATATGATTGTTTAGTGAAGAGTAAGTGTCCAAACAACAGAAAAAAACACAATATAAAAACTGACATGATATTATTAATTGACGTTTGTAAGACCTATTTTTCTATATTCAGCTAAATATGACTTCAATCTTCTATTCCTTCCAACATTTAAACACTGTATTACACTAACATGCATTTCCCTTTTTTTGGCACAAAAACCCCCAAACACCACTAAAATACACAAGTGAGTCAAAGCTCCCATGGAGTTTTACTACGTTAATACATTTTAAAGGATTCTCTTTAGTTTTGCATTTTAAATAAAGTTGATATTTGTCTCTGCTTAGAGACTGCGATGACTTTTCACTCCCCAAACTTTTTACCTTTGTCTGAACTGTTCCACCAGCTCTTCTTTTTAACTATTTAGGATTCTATTAGCAGATTAAAAATGCTGATGATTTTTAAGCAGTTGTGAAAAGCATGGCATACATACATTTTGCTTTGTTTTTTCTAACTTGATATTGATGTTGCTACTTGTGAATGAGATATTGTGAAAGCTGTGAATTAGCCTGTACTGAAGCTCACAGCCCTCTTGGCAAAGAGGGATTTGAAACCAAGCCCACTTCTAAATAGTTATTCTAGTCCTGGCATGAACAGATTTATTTTGCTAAAGGACTGCAGGGCAACAAAAGGTAGTGAGTAATTTTCAAAAAAATACATTTAGCAATCAAAAAAATTAATGCTACTTGATGTACAGGGACCATCATCCAGTGCAGCCACCATGAGCTTCAGGGTTCATAAGTCCACTTACTGACCAGAATTTCAATTTTAAGGTCTTTCTATAGCAAGGAAATGTACCACATTTTAAAAGGCATCAGATATGTATATCTTCTCATGCCACATGTCTTACTGTATTATAGAACTAGAGAAGGGGGAGAAATGCTCTTTTAAAAGAAATAGTTACTGCTGGTCGTAGACAAAAGACTGTACATACTACTCATTAGATACCATTAAAATATGTAATTAGGAACAATTTCTGTAACAAATTCAGAGGCTTAAGTTTAAAGGATTGTCAATGAAAAAAATATTTTTCCATATGTGAGCAATCCTCCTTACCTTGCCAAAGTATGAAAAAGGGAAAGAGGACTGTATTCCACCTCCTGTTTTGATTCATTACTGGTTTATTTGACATTTCTTGTCAAAGTAAATGTCCTTCAGCAATGCACACAACAGTTAAACAAATGCCAAGTAAAATCAGATAATTCTGCCATAGGTCCTTAGCTTTCAGTTGTGTCCTTGGCTGAAAAATTCTTCCATGTAACTCAGAAAGCAATAGCATGCTCTGATTAGTCTTACTAAAAATCTGAAAATAATTTCCTCCTATTAACAAGGATTTTATCTCTATTTTCATAGACACAAATATTCACCAAAAATTCTGGTTTAGGGGATACACAAAGCCCAATCTAATGCCATTTGAAATCTGCAGCCATAATGAAGTGCAAAACCAGTTAATTCAACATTCCAAAAGTTGTGTAAATTAATTTTCAAAAACGCTGTGTTATTTTATATTTCTCATAGAATAAGTCTATTTATTTTATTTAAAATTAAATTTATAGCAGGACAACAGCTATTAAGCTCTAACTTTAACAAAATTTATTAAAATTCTCAAAACATAACTTAGATTTAACGTCGTGAGCAGTTCATGTTTGTGTAATAGGCCAAACTTCAGCATCAATGGGAAAAGTCATCAAGTAGACTGAAAGTTTATTGAAGGAATATTTTTGAGGTTTTGGCAGCAGCTGCCTCACTTGCAGGTGTAAAGAACATTCATTCAACGCAATTATTTCCATACCCATCTCGTACAACTTTGTGAGCTAGTTGATAAATTAGCTCAGCAAGACCCACTTTTCCACTCTAAACACCGTAGTAAGAGGTTGTCAATTCAAAAAATGGAAAAAATAATCACAATATGCCTGTTTGCCAATCACAGACAATGTTCCCTCCAGTGTAGAAGCAGAGAAAGAACAGTTTTTAAAGTTTTAAAGTTTTTGTTTAAAGAAATCTGTTATTTCTTCAATGTTTTCTCTACATTTTCATGGAATCCACTTTTGAATGAATGTGTAATTGGGTGAAACTAAGTCAAGCTAATACTCTTTCAGTGGTTAATGCTCTTATTGGTGATTCTCAATGGCCATTCACAACTGTCTAATAAAATTAAATGATAAAAAAAGGCAAAAGGCATCTACTGTATTTCATAATTTCTTTAAAAATATTCATAGTATTTCCCATTGAACATTTCCCTTAGGAAATATGAGATTTGTACTCACTTGCAATTGACATCTTCAATGGCTGCAAGAGAGAGGAAATCCACTTCCACACGGAGAAATTATCAAATCAGCACAAATGCAAGGCAAGTTCAGAACTATTATTTGATTTTAGTCTGCCTGACTGATTAGAACCATAAATGAAAACATCACTTAAGTTGAATCCTTGCAGCTTTTATTGCAATGCAAACTGTGTTGCTTGAGTCACAACTGAGACACTGCAGTGTGGAGACGTCATGTTTATAATTTACCTGTACCAAACCCCAGCACTTAAGAAACTGAAAGGGTAAGATTAAATGTCGGAACCCAGAACGCAGAGAATATTCCTCTGCATGTTTTAAGGGATGCAACCCTCTGACAAACAGTATTTTTAACCTTTGTGCATAGAAAGAGCTTCCTAGGCACTGGGATGTAGCAGAACTTTCAAGAATGTAAATTAGATAGTAGCATAATATGTAATTTATCACAGGGTGAGAATTTTAGATTTTTGAGTTTGTTAGTATGCTAAATAGATGAAGACAAGATGGAGGATCCTTGTCATTTTCAGGCTTCTTCCTCCTTCTTCATCTCCTCCATAATCTGCAGTGTTTGGAACACAGGACCATTGATCACGATTTGCTGCAGTGTGGTTTCACATGAATAGACATTTAGTTAGTTATTGGTAGAAAAATGGAAATAATGTACGTTGCTGGTGATAATTGGGTGAATTATCTTTAAGAGAACCTTGATTCTGTGTGTTTGAGGCCTTTTGGTGCCTTTTCTCCTTCACACCAAGCTGGTGTAAAGCCTGGTGTGCTGAAATTGCTGATAAGAGAATAATAAACCACCAGGAGAACGAGAACAACCAAGAATCCTGTTTGCCACCTTCTTAACAAGGACATTTTAAAAGGCCTCCCTTATCAGGGGAGAGACATGTGGGAGTGAAGAACTCCAACACTAATGATGGTCAGAAGAGCATTTTGGTTTGGAGGAGCTACAGGACAACACAATCTTGGTCTGGGGTCACCAAAGATGCTCAGCCTGTGATCCAATTTTAATTTTCCTGAGAACCAAAACCACATGCCTAGTCTTTCAGGCAGGATCCCCCAATGAAACCCCCCATGGATAAAATCGATGCCAAGAACATATATCTACAAGGTCACCAATTTTAGCATAATGATGTATCAGAGGAAAAAATTCCAGCCAGGAGCTTAGCAAGGGTTATCCTGGCCAACACAGAGCTGGCAACGCTCCAAACCAAGGTCACTGCCAGCCCTCTCCAAGCCACAGCCTTCAATGGTGACGTTTCCACCACACAAACAATTTTGAAAATAAATACAGCTACCACACAATGCACCTCTGTGCCCCCTCCCCAGCGTGCCAGGTCTGCCCCCTTCCCCACAGGAGGCCTGGTTCCCCTGGCAGTGAAGCCAACTTCACCTGCTGTTTATAGCACATCCCCCTTGTACCACCCCCACCCTGGCACATCCCAAACACATCCAACGCGCAAACTCTGGCAGCTTTGTTAAAATTAACAGCCCGGGGGGTGGAGGGATGTAAACTCAAGCCTCCTCTCTCGGATGTAGCTCACTGGTAACCCTCCCAGAGCTGGAACAAACAAACAAACACAGGAAATGCCAGCCATGTGTCATAGAGTTACTTCTTCACGTAACCATGGCAAAGTGTGGGCAGCTAAGCAAAACCGTGATCATTTGGAATGGTTTAAAATATTCTTATTGTCAGGAGGGAGGTCAATGGATGGCCAAACCCAACCATGTGATCCAGGATTAGGGACCAAACTGGGGCTGGTGTTTCTCTTTGTATTGGATGGACCTTGTCAGAAAATGCCGATCTAATGAGAAAATTCAAAATTATGTTTCATTTTTACACATTTGTCCCCCTTTGCCTTTATCCCCCAGGATCTATATTTCTAAGCATCCAGGAACATGATGTCAAAGTAAAAGGGACACAGTTCAGGTCCCTTTGTGCCCTCTTCAATCTTTAAAAAGCCATCATGGGCAGCCTGTTGGCTCCCTAGGCATTTCTGCATAAGTAAGCCAGTGACACATTTAGGACAATGTTCCAATGAAGATTTTTCTGTTTTGCAGCTATTGCTGTTAGGTAATTAAGTTACTATTACTTATTATTGCTATTATGTTAGCTATTACTGCCTAATGGTAAACTAAAATTTAGTGTAATATAACTGAACATTTTTATGGCTTCTTGAAAACCTCTTAGCAGCTCATCTGAGCCATGATTTTTCCATACTATTTCTATTTTAATAATAGTGTCTCCACACCAGCTGACAACTTTCGCATGCTTTATTTTTCCCCTCTGTGTTGCAACATGACCAAGGTTATTGCAAAGTGCCATTCTCTCCTTATTTTATTTTTACATCTTTCTTATCTAATATTATTCATCTGTTACAGCTACAAAGCCACATCAGTAAAGCAGACATCTATGCAAGTCCAGCAGAAAGAACTTAAATTTACGTACATGAGGGCTCTTTGGAATTATTTTTTTTTTGACAGGAAGATGAACAAAGCAGAGACACAGGTGCCTGGTGCCACTTGAGGAAATTGTGGTCTTTCTCTCAGCTCTGTTGAGTCACTCTGAATGGCAGGACTCACGGACATTTGGCTGTGTGGGCCCTGCTCAACAGCGTTCCGAGGAGGAAAAATGGCTGAGTGGCATCCATATGGCTGACAGCTTGCTGTGACGAGCAGCCAGCTAAACAATTTGTCAGCAGAGGAGGGCAAAAAATACATTCTGAATATATCTCTTTCAACATATTCATTTTGGAGGAGTAGGTAGTTATCCAGCATGCTGTACGCTCATCTGGTGGGGAGTGACTACCAATAAAGCCTGTTTTTTTCTCTGTGTTCAGTATCTGAAGGGTTTGAGGGACTTGCCATCATGATAAGACCTACAGCCAGAAATTGGAAATAGCGATGTGATACACAGGGTGCTGAGCTGTTGGTATAAAATCAGTAGATTGGATGTAGAGAATAAAGTCACTGGAGTGAAAATACTGAATACGAAACAGGATCCTAAAATTTTGCACCATTTATGTCTTTCAAGAGATTTTTTTCCATATTGTATAATGAGCTCTTGTGTGCACAGCACGTTTATATAACTTAGTATCAGCCATTTGATGCCTCAAATGTCTTCATACATCAAAAATCTTAGTATAATATCTGCCCTGCCTTCTCACTTATGAACATGCACAGTCCATCTGAAAAGGATACCAGTCTTTATTTTCTCAGTCAGTACCCAACATCTCTTCCTCTCAATCATCTTTGAGCAAACTGTAGGTATGCAAAACACTTAACCAAGCATCAAGCAACACTGGCCTACCTCCTCCCCATCTATTTTCTCCCTCAATTCCAAGATCCCTGGGTCTTAAACATTATTTATGGGCAAAAAGAAGGTGGGATTCTTTAGTGATGTCTGTGATATGGAAGTGGTAATAGCACCTATGGGAACAATATTATCTTTATTATTTTATCAACTCTGAGCTAGAAGGTGAACATTAACAATCTCAAAAAAAAAAAAAAAGAAAAAGACAGAAATAAATCGAGGAGAAGTTATAGAAGAAGTAAAAGTGATATATTCATTCTTCTATCTTCTTTCCTTCATGGAATGTTAGCCTTCTGTTTACTGCTCCTATCCCTTAATTATAGTAGAACAGGAACCTGCAAATTAGAATGCTTGACAGAGTGAGTTATACTTTCTCTTCCAAATACAACATTCTGCATTAAGGACCTCTCATTTCTAGTGCAATAGCCTACCAATTCACAGTATTTTTTAAAAGGTCTGACTTTCATCATGGATATTTTTCATACAAAATTTTACACACGCAAGTAGTTGCAGGCATATTTTTCTTTATTCAGCGATCATTTTGAGGCACATTTTAGAATAATCAGTTGACCTATTACCTGTTGCCTTTGCAATCAAGTAACTAATGCTAAATGACCAGATTTCAGAGATCTAAAAGCTGCTATTATCCAGCTCACTAGTACTTTTCAAGGGTATTCCAGATAAGTCCATGAGATGCCACAAAGAAATCAAGTTTTGCTATCAATGCGCTTGTCACCAGGCGGGATGGCAAGGGAATTGCAGTGGCACTGATTAAATGTGAATTTGTGCAGGATTTTCTTTTAGTCCAAATCATAACAACGGCACAAAAGTACAGGTACAAAAGAATTATCACAGAATGGTGATGCGTAATCAAAGTGGCCTTTTACTGGATTCTCTCCCGTAGCTTCACGTCCTTTGTACTAAGAAGTACAGAAAAACGACACAAAAAGTAATTTTGATTTAAAATAAAAGCAATTTATAATGCTAAATTCAGACTCACAGCATCAGAGGAAGAATAAGGTTTTTAAATAAGCTGCTGAATAGCAGATGAAATCAAGGCAAAATGTTATCTGAGTCAAATAAGAATATTTACTGTAATAGATGCTGTATAAAAATACAGCATAATAATGGTAAGCCTTCAGTAATAATGGATAAGCCTTAGAAACAGTGGAAAAGTGGTTTAGGCATATATTCATGATTACAAGGAATAAATATTTAGCTTCTTGATACATTTGCCATGTTCTTATTCCTTTAAACTTCATTCTGTCTCCTCATACAGAAGGAGACAGAACGAAGATTAAAAGACAACTGAGCCTTACCGCTGAGCCTTCAAAAGGCAACATGCAAATCCAGTAAAACTCATAGGTGAAAGTCTAGACTAAAAAGTCCCTCTGTAATTCCGCACATGCACGCTTCCATGTTTTACACAAGGACCTGGATTAATCTGTTGTTTTCAGACACTAGATATGAAAGAAGAGCATTTAATAAAATGCTCTTTTATTTAATAAAATGAAAGAAGAGTATTTAATAAAACACTTAATGCAGCATCTAATTGCATCTAATCTAAAAGTCCAAGTTTTATACAAGAGTTATTTCACCTCCTTGCATGTTCTCTCAGCACTTGGGTTTTCCCTGATTTGTGCTGTGTATTCTGCTTATTCATTAAATCAAAGCATGTGACTTTTAGATGACAAAGATCTCTTATTTTTCTGAAGTGCAGGGGTTTGAAAACCCAGAACATGTGTTACTCATCAGCAGCAGTAAAAAAGAATATTTGAAATTCTCCCTTTTTATTTGTCTGTAAGACAACACATGTAAACTTTTTCTCATTTGCTTTGCAACACTTAGATATGCAACAGCAAAAATGTTTTTGGAATTAGTCACCACTTAACAAATGGCAGATATTAATTCCAAATACTTTAAGAGGATCACATAGCCATAAATAGATTTAAAGGTTATGCACAAATATCTGTGACCACAATGAATTCCCTAGGGAAGTTCTGAAACAGCATTAAGCACCATGGGAGCAAGAGAGTACAGGTGATTCTTGAGATCACAAGAAACAGAAGGAGCTGTGTGTGGCGATTGTTACTAGTAACCAGTGCCCAAATGTATAGAAATATTTGTCTTCAATGGAGCAGTTTAATGTGGATACTTCCCAGCAGTGCACAAGCAAAGGAGCCTGTTTGCTAAGCTGAATTTATCAACCTCATCCTCAACTACAACAAGGCAATAGAACAGAAATAATCTTGGTCTTTGCCTGTACCTTTAGGCAGCTGCCCTCAGTAGGCTTAGATTTAGTTGAACAAGCAAAACAACAAAGGTAAAATGGGCAAGGCTGGTAGATGTTTGCTTGGGGACCTTCACAGAAACACATTATCAAATTTCCCAAAATAGGGAGAGAATTATCAAATTCAAAATGCCACAGGTATCAATGACCCAGAAGGATTTCTTCAGTGACCTACAAGAATGATAACACTTCAGTTACTGGGACAATTTTTTTTTTCTCCTTTTCAAAAGAAAAAAGTTTTGAAGGAATATTAAACAATATTTTTAAAAGGCAACATGTACCTCAAAAGACATGTTCTTTCAGTCTGGAAGTTTCCACAATGGATCAATTTGCACTTGTTTTTATTTTGAGATGGACTCTAAGTGCCTAAACAAGGAAAAACTCTGTAATAGACCATATTCTTTTTACCCTCTGAGGTCTCCTTTCACAGGAGTATTTAGTCAGTGGAAGTACACATTCATTTCTATGGAGGCTGAAGACCTGGAGCCCTTTATAGGACAAAGAAATTTAACATCCCTATATAAGGCAAGTCAGGGCTGCTTATGCTTTGTTATCAGTGAAAGGCACCTTGTAAGGCAATTCTTCTGCTACTCTACTGCTATCATTTTGCTGGAAGACTTATTAAATCAAAATTAAACCTGAAGTGTCACTACAATCCATGAAACTACAGTTCTATTTTCACAAGTGCTCTATGAGTCTTCTGGATAACCAAGCCAAATGTTTAAATCACTAATGTTAGTCTGAATTAATTTGTTAACCTGTTTAATTAAATTATAGGCTCCTTTCATGCCCATAGTTATACACTGAGCATCAGGGAAACATTTCTATGCTGCCTACAGCATACATAAAGAAAAATTCGCGTAAGACTGAGGCACAAGGTTGGTTTATAATTTTTTCCTCCTCATCCCTCCTCCACACTGACCTTCCTTCTTGAAGCACAATATGCCATCAGTTCAGAGCAACTTATTCTTTTGCTACACGAGCGTCACTGAGCTGGTCCCATGTGAGAATGTGAAGATAATAGAAAAAGGAACAATAAAAATTAATCTCCTAGTTATAGTCCACAAGGGGGAAGTTTGCACTTGGAGATGCTTCCCTAGCCCTCGTTTCATCTTTGCTCCTACCATGGTGCACAAAGCTTTGAAAGCCAAGCAAATTTGTGTGTAAATCAGAAGCAAGGAGGTCAGACCCTGTAAAGATTTGTGGTTCAATTTAACAACTGGCTGATAATGAAGCAGATAAACCACAACTTCCTATCCTCCTCCCTACCAGTGTCCCCAACCACTCGCTCTTATTTTCTTGTTGTCACTCTTTGGTCACTGACAAGAAACTTGTGGCCACATGGTCAGTTTATCGATCCACGTCTGAGTTGGCCTGGCCTAGAGACAATTCATTTTGACCCAGGTTAGCAGGTGGCTCTGGTGATCACAGCAGCATAAGGGAGGAAGCAGCAATGCATGGCCTCTTCTCTCCAGGAACAGCCCTCGTTTTCCCTGAGGATAAGCTAAGCTGGAAACTAAATGTATTTGAAACACCTAACCATTTGTCAAAATCTGTTAGTGCCAACAACACACTGAAAACATGAGGTAGGAGCCTCAGACATGATCAGAGAATAGCAGAGAATCACTGAATAAGCTGAGTTGGAAGAGACCCAAAAGGAGCATTGAGTCCAATTCCTGGCCCTGCACAGGACACCCCAGGAGTCACACCATGTGCCTGAGAGCATTGTCCAAACACTTCTTGAACTCTGTGAGTCTGGGTGCTGTGGCCACTGCCCTGGGGTGCCCAACCAACCACCCTCTGGGTGAAAAGCCTTTTCCTGATACCCAACCCAAACCTGCCCTGACAACTCCAGGTCAATCCCCTGGGTCCTGTCCCTGGTCACCACAAGGAGAGCGGTGCCTGCCCCTTTTCTTCCCCTCATGAGGAAGTTGGAACTGCAGTGAGGTCTCCCCTCAGTGTCCTCCAGGCTGAACAGAATAAATGACCCCAGCTGCTCCTGACACAGCTTCCCTTCAAGGCCCTTCACCATCAGGAATGCAGAAATTGCATGCAAGCTACCAATATTTTTTTGCAAAGAAAATGTGTAAGATTATTCTGCTGTCCCAGAACAGTAAGAAAACCAGACTAGAGACTGAAACTGCACATCAATGCTAGCTGGCATGACTTTTTAAATAAATCTTAGAAGACAGGAACTTCTTGATACTTAACTGTTTGAATCAGAACATTAAGAACTATGTATTTCTTGATGCATAGAAAGAAAGTTCTATCACTAAGAAATGCAAAAAACAATCTGACTTTTAAAGACCAATAGATTTTGGTTTCTCAAATCATAGTATGACCAAGTGACCAATTTCCCTCAGGAAAACCAGCAGAAACAAGACAATTTATGAATGGCCATAGTTAGTAGTACCAAGCACATGAAAAACCTCAAACTGGAACACTGTCGCTTGATAGATAATGAAAAAACACACATTCATTAAGACTGAAAGTAAAGGCATGGAATTTCATCAAAAATAGGAAAGAAATTAATTTTGGTCAATAAGCATTTCTAAACTAGCTGGAGCAGTTTCTGGAGCAGTTAATTTCTTGGTTACTGAAAACAAAACATGTTTTTATTTTCAGCAGATGTTGTTTAGTTGTTCAGAATCTCACTATTTTGAAATTCAAGGAAAAACAGCAACCTGACTTCCAAAACTCTTAGAGCAAGTTTCAATGTCAGGGAATTTGTGACTATTTAGCTTTGACTTTCCACTTCTGACTTTTGAATCAACAGAATACAGTCAATTCAACATTTAAAGAGCTCCTCTGCAGACGTTCTTACAGTATTTAACTATAATGAAGGGCAACGTTCTCATTGAAATTTATTGATTCCAGTAGTTGAGCCTTTAAGGAAAACACCCAAATCCCAAAACTTATGAACAAAGCTGAAAATTTGGAGTGGGCTTAAAATACTTGGGTTTTTTAAATGCTTCCACAAAGTACAAGTTGACGCCATCAAGTTTTAACATCATCACAATCAAATCACAAGAGAGAGACTGAACTGATTACAAAGACTACTTATCCCAAAAGTTGGGCACCATTGGATATTGTGTTTTTACTTCTTATTAGAGAAAACTAATCCCTGAAACTGCTTCCAGAGCACCTGCATTTGCATATGAACTTAAGATTTCTTTTAAACTAACGTGAACATCCCTAAAAATATCTTTCCTATCAGTTCTATAAGCTGTTACATATTTTTTTAAAGTTACTTCATAGAGACAATATTTTAATTATCCTGAATCCAAATGTTTAGAATGGGGAAAGGAAAATGCTATTGCCACTTCAAAAAAAAAAAAATAACAAAACAAAACTGAAAAACTTCCTTGCAAGCCCTAACTGTTGTAGGCAGTCCATAAAAATGTCTTGCCTGAATAAAAACCTCAGCTCCAAAGCTCTCTAAACCAGAGATGATGTTAAGAACCTTTATTGCTGAAATCCACATGGTTTTGTTTTCTTTCTTTGAGAAACAATATTTTTCCCCATCACAAAATGTGATAAAATATATTCTAAATCAAAAAGATACACAGCTTCTTCTCCCTTTATTCTACAACATAAAAGAAACACTCTTTCTTTTTGCTAAAAGATGAAAATCATATATAATAAATATGCCTTCCTTAGGATGGGCAGGATAGTCTATTCTTACACTTCAGCAATGTTTGCAACCTCTGTCAAGAGATGGCCAACTTGATTTTCAGGGGTCAAAAGGCTGTGTCCGAGATGTGCAGACAGGTTTGCAATAAAGTCTGTGCATGATTGCCACAGCACCTCTGATAGAGCCCTCTAACATCTGTTGGCTGAATGTAAGTTGAAATACATTGCTGCATTTCCCAAAATCGTTTGAACCAACACTTTCCAGCATTTTACCCACCAAAATACATCAAGGTCAGCTTTTGAAAATGTAGAAATTCCAAGTGATACAAGGGCCACCAGAGGGACCATGTCCAGCTCCATAAATGGGATCCAACCCAATAAAGTCTGGCCAGGAGCTCAACACACTTGAACATTACCATACTTTAATACACAAAATTGCAGGGCTCAAGGTGCAATCCAGGCTTCCCTCTGACCTTTGTTTATACAATCTAAGGTGTTTGAGAAATAAGATTTCATTCATTCTTTCCTTTCCTTTAAAAGCAGAAAGACAGCACCCTCCATCACATGTTTATCCGTTCCTAATACAAACCATCAAATTTTTAGAAACAGTGCCACAACAAATGGTGCTTTTATATCAAAAAAGCTATAAACAGCTGAGATTGCCATGGCAACTCCTTGGCTCCCCAATTTACATAAATCCTGGGTAACATTCTGACAAATCCCAAAAGAAAAATTTCAAAGGTAGCAAAAGTAGAACTCTTTGCCAAGAGAGATCTTGGGACAGCTGTGCACAAGGAACAACTGGAATTACTACTACTTGTGCCTGTCCCACTGGTGAAGTGAAGCCATTTAATCTCTGCTGAAGGCACCATTTGTTGACATTTATGACATTACAGCATAAGGACTAAATGGTGCAATTAGATTTTATGCTGTTTATAATTCTTGTGCATTGCTTTTATCCTCTGTTCTAATTCTCACACCTGGAGCTTCATTTTGTTTTTGAAGACAAGGCTATCAATGGCATTTTCATAAATGTTTAAGCCACTCAAGTTCTTCTCTGGAAAAGCCCTAATCCAAAGAGTTCATTGTTCTCTCTGCCTTCCAGAAAAATCCCATATGCTCTAGACAGTAATTCCAAAAGGGGGGTTTCAAGGTTTGCTGCTAAAACTGAAACACAAACCTGATGATCTGCCTTCCAGAATTTTTGATTTTGTTACTATATACAATGCCACACACATTCCTTTATTGCAACAGCAGTCATACTCCCAGCACAATGTGTGTCCTAAAGAACAGAGACCAAAAAGCTTAAAAATTATATAGAAAATCAGATGGTACCTGCACATAAGATGAAGAGAACATAGGAGTATGGGGAAATATGTGAAAAGCTTATTAATACAAGGTTTCCCCACTCAATGAATAAATTAGAAGGAACAGACCAATATATGTTAAGTTTCTGTCAAGATCATGAAGAAGATAGTAAAAAATAATCCCTTACCTGTAATAAAAATGAGAGCTATAAAGATGTGGAGTGTGAAAGCTCTCATCAAAGATTTATCCCTGGGAACAGCAATAAAACTAGGTACTGCAATTTAATTATGAAAGGGAAGCATCTTGGACAACAAATTTATAGTGAGGTTCCAGCACACAATTTAAGACACAATGTTTTGTATCCCATGGAATTATCTCTACTCACCATAAATCAATAGAGGATGAAGTTCATGTAAGACCCAGGAAAGCTAATCACAAAGCTACCACTGCCTTCCTAGGGTTACAAAGCAAGTCCTTAACTCAGAAACTTTCCTTTAGACTCAGAGGAACAGGAACAGCTGCACCTTTTTTCTCCCAACGTACTCTCAAATAAAAAAGGAGTGCATGCAAGAGAGCTGCTGGCTTCTTTCCTTTTCCAAAGGGGTGATTAAAGACAAGAACTATGACATAAAAATCAAGGACACCTCACAAACCTACAAAATATGCTGGCAGTTACAAAGTTTGGGTTGGTTTCTTTATAGATTTTAGAAATGGTGTTTCTTTTTCAAGTTTCAGAAGCTTTCACTCTGACCCTTAGCATTTTAAGAAGTGCTAGATTTCAGAATTCTGCATAGAAGTTTGGATTCACATTCACTTCTTTTGGACTTCTTCAATGGTGTCCTTAGGGACTCAAATTATAATTATGTGTGCTGAAGGAAATCTAAGGCTTTCTCGAAAACTTTGAAGAATACAAAGGCCTGATGCTGCTCCCTGTTGACTCAGAGGGAAAATTCTATCAACTTTCATTGTGGCTTTAAAATCAGACCTAAAATGAAGAATAATTAGTTCCTACACTACTGATGATTTGAAGCAGCTTGAAACCAAGTCAAACAAAATAGCCATATTTTTTAATTAAAAATTTGCCATTGATGGCAAAGGGTTAACAAATCTTAGCTTAAATCAGTTTCTGATTTTTCAGCCTTTCCTTGCACATAACCCAGCCTGACTAGAGCTTAAGTACTTCATGAAATCAGGCTGGATTTGAGCATATGCTTAAGCAGCATGTTGACACAGGCCTTGGGGATCTCTAAACAGGATTTATTATGGAACAATACACTCATTTCACTTCTGCTGAGGAAAGATTTGTCTGTCATGGAACACACTTCGTTATGATCCAGGAGAGGCTTTGGATGGTGTTCTGGTTGCTGTCCCTCCATTCACAGCCCTGCTGAATTTCCATTTTATTAGGTTTTCACTTTAAACTCTTCCCTAATCCAGTTTAAAGTAATGTAGTGTGAATGGACAGCAAGCCAGTGAGTTAAGCACTTAGTGAGGTGGGGAAAGCAGAGCAGCTGTGCAGAATTCAACTGCATCACAACAGACTCATTTTTAGCTACTTTTTATATTCTCTAATTATCCCTTGCACTATCATTCTAATTACCCAGCTACATATCCTCAATGACAAGCACTTAGAATCATTCAGCTTAATTAAAACATAACTGAAAAACCTGTGGTGATAAAAATACCTTCAGGAAAGAAAGGGGAAAAAAAGCCTTGAGTGTAAAGGAAGTTCACTTTACATTTGCTGCTAGACCTTTTCTCTGCTTTTTGCACCCTAACAGCAGAGTTTACAGTGCTGCTCTGCAAGTTAAGCTTGTGTTTGTACTCTGTCACCACAAAGAATTTGGAATAATACTGCTATTCTCCTATGATAAAAAAGAAAATATCCTGGTTCCAAATTTTACTGATATTTTATTTAGTCACATATTTTTGAACATAATCAGCCAAACAACTGGTGAAGCCAAGTAATTCAGTAGTACTATTTTAGAGGTGCTTTGCACAAGTGAATCATGCAGGGAAGACACCCTTGGGTTCTCCAAAGCACTCAGGCTGATAGACATCTTTATATCATGGCTGGCTTTTCAGAACAAAAATATGCGCTACCCACATAGGGCTCAAGTCCAGGAAAGATGACTAAAGGACTGGTGCATCTCTTCTATGAAGAGAGGCTGTGAGAGCTGGGGCTGTTCAGGCTGCAGAAGGCTCAAGGGGGATATAATCAATGCATAAATGAGGTGACAGACCCTGACACCCCATAGTAGCACAAACTGAAATACAGGAAATTCCACTTAAACAGAACTAAAAAACCCTTTGCATTGCAAGGATAGTATACACAGCATAGCCTCAACTTTCTCTCCCTTCCACATTACCTAATCAAAGCTGGATGTCTGCATGGCTTAGCATCCATCCCCTTCAAATGCATATATTGGCTCCTTTAAATGCTATGCTGAATTTTCTTTCCCTGTAACTTTTTGCTTTCTCTGTGTCCAGGCAGCTCTTATCCCTGACACATTCTCAGCAGCATCTCATTCTGAAAAACTAATTAGCAATTCAGATAACACAGGAGAACGTAGCTGCTATGTCATTATTTTTATAAGTTGATGGGGTTCTCTACAGATCCTGGGGATGTATCTTAAAGCTGAAGAATACAACAAAAACTGTAAATCTGAGAGAAGAAAAAGGTAGAATTTCCAGAAATCAGTGCAGTATGCTTTTTATGCCATTTACCCTGTTACACCAATTTTCAAACTGCATTTTACCTCTTCACTATTGCATGCATCTGTGCCTTTTCTACTTAAATTATTCAAATTCAGCCTTGACTTAGAAACCCCTCAAAAATCAAGAGTCATTTTATACACTAGCAGGAACATTACAGGTTAAACTATGAATATGTATCTTTATAATTTGTTTCACTGCACATGCAGTCATGCACAGATTTTAAGCGCTGTTATAAGACACTAGGAATTTAAATGAAATATTAATTAGAAAGCAATTACTGGATTTAGCAGCAGAGAGGTCTGGACAAGAGCTTGCTTTAGGAGTTGTTTCTGAGCCACAGGAGAAAAGGAGACTGATGGTGCCATCTGTTGGTCAATTTAAAATGGACATCGTTAATGGAGGGTTGTGGTCTCCTGCGATGGAGGTAACTCCAGCAAGTTCACCCCTGAGCAGCTTTAATTGTGACCCTCACTGTTCTCAGTCCAAGGGTGTGTGCAGAGCACAGCAGAGCCACAACAGCCGAGCACAATCAGGGAATTGGGGCTCTGCTCCAACACACACCGTTGGCCTCATACAACATCCCCAAAACACTTTTTATGCAATGGAAAAGGGCAAGTGGCGCCTAGGTCATCAGAGTTCGACTCTGAATGGCCATGGTAGCACCCATGGAAATGTTTGTTTTGCTATTTCCTTCACATACTGCTTTTATGTCTCCCTCTTCACACATCCTTTTACCTCCTGTGCCCTGTCTGTATTAATTTCCACATAAACTGAGAATCATGTTGGCTCTTGCAGGAAATAAAGTTTTCCTTTGAACAGTTTTGCTGACCAGATTCTCCTAATCACATTTTGGCTTTTGCTCCTTGTCAAGCAGGTGTTTTCTTTGTAATGAAGAAGCAGGGATTTAGGGAGATGGAATGGACTGTCATAAGGCTGCCACAGCAAAATCACTTTCAAAATGGATGTTTTAAATCTTTGCATGGGAGAAAGTTGTGAAGAGCTCAGCCAGTAAAGGAATATTCCAATCCAGCCATCCATAAAGGCTGATGGCACATTGTCATAGACAGCATATGTCTCACAGAAAGGCAACCCCAACCTGATTGCATTTCAGAATTAAATAAAAAAAAGCCCATTTAGTTGGCCATGAGAGCATAAGCCATTGTCCAGATGTGGACAATTTCAGTACACAACTCAGGAAATCATGAGAGGTAAGGTGTAGTCAGCACTTCTCAGACACTCTCTGAACACTGTGAAGTTGTGGATGTGCTCTGGACACTTTGATCAGACTTCTCCCATGTTACAATTGCTCATCACAAAGTGGTTGGTTGCTGACCACTGGGAGTGGTGGTTCACTGTGCTCTCTAGGACCGGTCCTTTAAACCCAGAAACAGATTTGTGGAATTGCAGCTTATGATGCTCCAGCTCTGGTGCCAGCTCACAGAAGACAGCATTGACTGGGCTCTTTACCCTGAAGTTCTGTACTCACAGCTGTTTTCCCCACAGGACTGAGTTCATTGCCTGCAGTATCTTGCAAGCAAGGACTTCTTGTCAGTGTCCATCAGACAACAGGACATTTAAGATGGAGAAAAGCATCTCCTGAGGTGAGAGGCCTTCCCAGGTGAACTGTCAAAGCCTCACAACTGTTTCTCCAGGCAGCACATCTGTTTGCCCAGTGCCAAGACTTGGCATCAGAAGTTTGTTGAGTAGCACCACAGCGCCCTTTGTAAAGGTGCAGGAAGATAAGCACAGCAACAACCAAAGGAAGAACAAAAATAAAATTTGGGTTGCATGGGCATACAACCCATATGCACACATATAATTACAGACAAACGTTATTTCTCTGTCACATAGGAATTAAAAGATTAAAGAGCTAATGAATATTCTGGCAGCAAGTATGAGCAGTAATAGGCTTAGGTAGGATGCTGGGCAACAACATGATATGAAGACTGAGTGAGGTTCTTTTATAGATTTGACATCAAGGACATCACTTTTGAAATGCATTTACATATTTAGATTTAACATTGGTCTCTGTTCTCTTTTTCCATCCATTACCGATTTTTGCCATTGACCACAGGTATGGACAGGGAGGAGGGTGGAAGGGTGGTGATTAATAAGGGAATAAAACAGACATTAACAAGTTATGAATTTCATTTCCATCCACAAAAAAAAAAAAAATCCACAAAACAAAAATTATAAACAAACAAAAAAACCCCCACAAAAAATACGAAAACACAAAAAAAAAAAAAAACCCAAGAAAAACCCAAAAAAACAAACCCACCTTATTTCTCCCTAAGTACAATAACTTTTCAGTGACTATTGGCATGCTTGTCTATATAAAATAAACTCCTTACAGGGAGAGGGGGAGGAAAACACTCCACAAAAATTCCTCTTTGGATGCATATGAAGTAAATAACTCTAAAATATTATAGTTTTGAATTCTCAACTCAAAATACATACAACAGTCTCTTGCACAAGAAACTGTCAGTGCACTCTATTGTGACAAAGTGCAAGGGAGCACAGCAGCATGTTACACTCCATAAGAGCTTTTGGTAAAACCAAAGTATATAAAAGGCTGGAAAAGTATTTTCATAGCTTCACCAAATTCAGTTTGTTCTCTGTAAGAATCTGACCTCTTACATTTTCCATAGCAAATGTAACTAAGCAGGTTTTTTTTCTTTCTTCAATTTATTTAAATAAGGAGCAGCATAAATTGAAGAGGGTGGGGGGCAGGGACAGGGAAAGAAAGGAGCTTTAGGCAGTTGAATTTTCCAAAGTGTTTGGAGAGATAATTGGAAAATGGATTGAAAATGCTGCCAATCACCTTAATAGATGCAAAAATCACAGGAGATACTCCTATGGGACACAAGAAAAGATCTTCACTCTATTTGTTTCCATTGAAAAGAAATTTCTGGCTACACCAAAATTTCATTAAAATCTATTAGACTCCATGTCTGCTCCCAATCAGACTGCTAATTATTACAATCATCATTATATTCTATAGCACAGGAAAATATTAAAACGGAAACACAAGCCCACTCTGAATGAAAACACTAAGAATTTTGTAGCGTGAAAACTTATCTGATGTGGAGACAAACAATCACAGGAGCCCACACCCCACACCCCCACCCCCCCAAAAAAAAAAGTGGTAAATGAGATTACCTGTATTATTTCACTATTTCTTTACAATTTTTCCCCTCAGATCCATGAGGTAAAGTTCCAAGTCTTTGGTCAACCTTCACTTTTCCAGTGTCTAAAGGGCACTTTTCACCAACTACAGAACCACTATTTTGTCTTGCATTTCTGCATATACTGAAGCCAGGGACATGAGATTCAAACAGTGTTACAGATGCTACCACAGGGTTTTGAACTTAATAAGAATCATGGAAATTTTAACAGGTTTTTCTTGTCCTTTTAAGTTTTACACATAGAAAACAAAAACTGAATTAAGAAAAACAAGTGTGTTAAGTACCTACATGAAATGATTGAGCACATTCTACAAATTCACTTCTTTTGCTATACAGTTTACCTCCACTTAATACTTAGAATTCACCATCTTATATATTTGGGTTAATCCTCTCTGTCTAAGTAGCCAAAAGAAGGAAGAAACATCACAAAAAAATAGACCTTTCACCCTAATTGGTATGTTTTTCAAAACATAAATTATAGAAAAGAGAGAAGGAAATGGTCAATATGCTGATCACATCTAGCTGAAACTGTAGGAATTGAATCCAGCAAAGTGGCAGCATGGAAACTTGCATAGAATAACTGTTAATTTTCAGAAGAGCAGGTGGCTCACTACGTACGTACAAGAGACCTGACTTAAAAGAGAGTTTTCTCTAAGCCTTGCTGACAGCTAGCACAAGCCACATTTGTCAGTGAAAGCAAACCATGGCACATCCTGCTCTTTATTCAGCTCCTGTAATCCTGTCTCAAGCCTTTGGTGCACATCAAGAAGAGGAGTGCATTTATGTGCCAGACTAACACATTGTACAGGAAAACATTGCACTGAGCTGTCACTCCTCATATGCAAAAATGAAACACGAGATTTACTACTGCCATCCTCAGCGACCTAGAGTAGAGCAGCCCCGACAGCGGGGTGGTTCAGCTGTTTTGATTTAGCTCTTATCTAGGAAACTCACGTAAACCCCATTTTGCATGTCTAAACCTTCAGTACGACGGGTGCTGAGTGAGACTGTGGAGCAAAACAGGGCTGCAGTGTTTGAGCACTGAAGATGCCTGGGCAGAGATGCTACCCAGGATCACAGGGTAGGTGGAGATAGCATCTCCAGGCTGAACAATCCCATCTCTCTTGTGTGTTCCATCCCACTGAAGAAAAGCAGATCTCTGTAGACATCCATAAGACCCAAGAATGGTTGTAAAAGTTATTATCCACCTCAGCAAAGCACTGACAACATAAAAAAAAAACCCAAACCAACAAACCCACCCCAAATCAGCCCCTTTGTTTTATTAAATCAATGAAAGAAACATTTTGTATTTGAAAAACAATAGTTTGTAAACTGATGTAGTTCTCAATTTAACCAGTTGATCAGTGTTTTGTACTGTGATGTCATCTTACATTTAAAACTGATTATATTAGCAAAAAAAACCCCTCTGCATCAACATATAAGATGTTGTTGATATTGATACAAGTTGCACCAAACAATTAATAGATGATAGTTTGCAACTAAATGCAAGTGTCCTAAACAGGTATCTGAAAGAGGAGTGTAAAACTTCAGCATTAGTGGGCAACTAACATGTATTTTGAAGGAAAGACACAGAAGAAGCTATCATTATCTGGAAACCACTGTCCTCTGTAAAGGATCTGTATGACATTTGGGAAATGGCAGCTTTGGAAAACTACTGTACAAACACAAAACAAAACAAAACAAACTCCACAACAAAACAAAACAAAAAAAAAAAAAGAAAGAAAGAAAGAAAAAAAAGAAAAGGTAGAGATGTTATCAAGGCTCACACCAAACCCTGGCAAAGGCCAGGCTGTGTGTTTGCTGTCTGACAACAGCACACAAACTGACTGCAGACTAACACATTTCTGAGCTCAGGCAGAAGCTGTTTGGCTGCCACAGAACAAAAAGGCAGCAGCACACATATGTACAAAGAGACCCATAGAATCCAATCCCCCCCCTCTCCAACAGCAGTTTGAATGCCATCAGCTTAGTTTAATTTTTAATTAGATTTTACTGTAACAAATACCATAGATTGTGCTACAGCTTGCATACACAAGTACTGCTGCCAAGACTGCTAATAAAATATTATGTCTTTTCACCATTTCGATAATCACAAATCTGCCCTTTTCTTTCAGCCAAAACCCATTCTTAAAATTCAGAATGAAAGGTTGTTTGAAGTTGATGAAAAAGGCATGATAATTGCAGAAACAGCTCATTTCTCTCAGAGATGATAAAAAGATACAATGACCATCTCTCACCCATAATATCCTATTTATTATTGCTTAGGACATTTGCACAAATTCTGGAATGCAGCTTTATGATGTTATTTTATTTTACCATGCTGTTACATCCTCTTTCACACAGTGTTTGGAAACATGTTCATGTTAGAACCTTTAGTCTTCTACATAGAATATTTATGGAAGATTTTTACTGCAAGTCATAAATTAATTAATAATGATAGACTGTAATATCAAGAGCCAAAAAACAGCCCCTATAAAATACTACCTTCTCAAAGAAGTTAACAATGCTCCTTTAAACAAGATACCAACCTATCAGAGATGATATTTCTACCCTGAAAGACATTGCTTAGGGTACCTCTGGGGTTATTTTTATACATTCAGAATCTTTAACATGATGATACACTCCATAAAGGACATCTCAATAAAATAAGGAACTAATTTGGATGTGTTATTACCGACTCATGAAACTGGACCTCGTGTCTGTCTGGCAAAGAGAGAAGAAACTTTTTTTCTGATGCATTGAAATAGTTCTGTATAGTAATTTTCTGAAGCTGTCATTTCTCAAATGTCATACAGATCCTTTACAGAGGACAGTGGTTTCCAGATAATGATAGCTTCTTCTGTGTCTTTCCTTCAAAATACATGTTAGTTGCCCACTAATGCTGAAGTTTTACACTCCTCTTTCAGATACCTGTTTAGGACACTTGCATTTAGTTGCAAACTATCATCTATTAATTGTTTGGTGCAACTTGTATCAACATTTTATCTGTTGATGCAGAGGGGTTTTTTTTGTTAATATAATCAGTTTTAAATGTAAGATGACATCACAGTACAAAGCACTGATTAACTGGTTAAATTGAGAACTACATCAGTTTACAAACTATTGTTTTTCAAATACAAAGTGTTTCTTTCATTGATTTAATAAAACAAAGGGGCAGATTTGGTGATTTGGATGGTTTGTTGGGCTTGGGTTTTTAAATTGTCAGTGCTTTGCTGAGCTGGATAATAACTTTTACAACCATTCTTGGGTTTTATGGATGTCTACAGAGATCTGCTTTTCTTCAGTGGGATGGAACACACAAGAGAGATGGGATTGTTCAGCCTGGAGATGTGAAGGCTCCAGGAAGACCAACTGGCAGCCTTCCAGTGCCCAAAGGGGGCCTGCAAGAAAGATGGAAAAGGACTTTTCCCAAGGGCATAGGGTGAGGGGAATGGCATTAAGCTGAAAGAGGGCAGGTTTAAATTAGGTATTAGGAAGAAAATCTTTACTGTGAGATTGGTGAGGCACTGGTTGCTCAGACACGCTGTGGATGCCCTATCCTGGGAGTGTTCAGGACCAGGTTGGATGGGGTTTAGAGCAACCTGGTCTAGTGGAAGGTGCTCCTGCCTATGGAAGGGAGGTTAGAATGAGACCATCTTTAGGGTCTTTTCCAACCCAAACCATTCTATGAATCTAGATCCAAAAGCCAAGTTAAAAAATCTGTGAGATTCATTGCTTTTTAATTAGATGCAGAACTTGAAGGTAAATGAAATTTAGGATTTTTTTTTTTATTTATTTACAGAAGAATTTTTAAAATAAAACATTCACAAAACAAACCCTCACAGTGTTCCAGATGTATTCATTTAGAGGACAAGATTCTCTTCCAGCTTCCACCAATCTAAATTAGAACAATTGAAATTAAACCAAATGGCAGGATCGTAACAAAAGCATAAATGAAAAAGGCTGTTAATTTTATTGCCACAGCCTTCAGAAAACTGGAGACAATACAAGAAACACAGAATGTGTGAAAAGCCCTGCATAATACTTCATCTTCCCGCCAGCCCTGGGTGCAATCTCAGCAGTGCTCTGAGTGAGCTGTGCATCATCTATTTCTCCAGCACTTGAGAAAATCCACACATCTCAAACCACACAATATCCCAGATGCCAGTGATTAACAGAGGTAACTGTTCTGTCCAAATCTCTGTGGGCATGAAAACGTGCCCTTGCCTAGGAAAGCTAACTCTGGGCAAACAACTCTATTTCATGCTGGGTGGAGGTAGCACAAGGGTTAAGAAAAACTTTACCAGCCGTGTTGTATTGGAGCAATCACTGTAATGCCAGTGCTCTGGGCAATGACAATCTGTTAGGTCTTTTCTAAACCCAGTACAAGCATTTGTAATGCAAATGTTAGTACGCTGAATATATCACACTGTTCCTACATCCATTGATACCAGCAAGGGGAGGAATCATGTGGCCCCATCCTCCCTCCGCAGCAGCTTGTTCCCTTTAGCTCTTCTCTACTTCCCTGTGTTTTCTCTAATCTAGTTCTAAATGTCTTTAAGCACGGTGTTTGTTGTTCAGGACTAGTTACAGCATGTTAACCTATTTTCTCCCCTCTCATGTGATTTTTAACTCAGTTTTGCTGAGCTGTGTTCGTGGTACTCGGAGTTCAGCACTCTATGAACAATCCTCCCGTTTGAAATTGGGAACAGGAATAAACGCCAAGAGTCGTGAGAAATTTATGGCTCGATTTCCTTGGAATCTGGTAAAGTACTTACACTTGGTTAAGTACTTAGAAAAACTGGGAAATCGGGTCTCCAACCGATAAAAGTTCAAAGATAAATAAGAATAGTCTAAAAGAAAATTAATATCATTTGATATTGCCATGCAGTTTGCTGCACAAAACATACAATAACACATACAGCCTTTTGTGTGCATCACCAACTCATTTGCTCTTGCTCACAACCAGTTTTTGTTTAGAAGCCATTATAAGAATTATAATGGCTTCTAAGAATTCACAAAAGCGCTGAACACTTGCAAAACCAATTTAAGCCCACCACATCATATTTTTCTGATAGATATTTTTCTGATTTTCATTGATGTGCTAGAAACAGTCCTCAAATTTGTTGAGGGACCTGTAGAACAAATTGGAAAGTGTTACATACAAATATTTACTTTTTTTCCTGACAAAATCACTCCACTGACAGCTCATCATACAAATGAACAGGAAGATTTTTTTCCTGGTTTCCCCTTGTCATTTATTAAAATAAACAAAGGCACCTCTCAGGAATAAAAGTGAATCCAGCTACTTATCTTGGAAGAAATTAGCAGAGACAAATATATGACAAAGTGCATTAGTCATATTCAGCTGTTTAAGGCAGTTTAACCCAGAAACCTATATTTTCAACTTATTTCTCCTTTCCTTGAAATGCATACTGAAAACTAAGAAGCCACCAGACTTTTGAGGTCACAGCCATGTTCTTCCAAGGCAGACACATCTGTAAGAGCAGTAGGCATGAGATCAAATTCAGGGCTTCTTTGCACAAGTACTGAGATCGAGTTCACAGCTCCTCACTTCTAGTTCTACAGAGACAAGATAGTGACAAGTGATATGACCTAAAAATTACACTGGAGAACCTGCCATGACTTATAAGTGAGCTGAACATAACATGAAAAAAGGTGCTAAGTGGTCTGCACAGAAGGTGAGCTTCCATATAGTTAAAATGTCTACAAAAATCTCACAGGGAGGGCTAGGAAATATAATATAGACAAAAAATGTGGGAACTGATTTTACCCAATCCCAATGTTCAGTAGCAGAAGAAATTCCTGTTCCAAGTGGTATATTTGCAAAGCAACAGGAACTCACCATCCTACTGAATTAGTACAGATTCATTGGACTGATCATTGCATAAATAAAAAGTAAAACAGCAACGAAGAGTTTTACCTGATACACTGACTTAAATTTTATTTCTATCCCTATGTATTAACTAGTTTAAGAAATCACTGCTTCTAAACATGAAGACAGAAAGCGTGAAGATGTATGAATACATTTTCAACAGTATCTAGCACCAGAGCTATTCACAAAATCTGAAATGTTTAATGGTGAAGGCTAAAGTTAAACTGACATAACCTTCACACACAGACGTAAGTAAAGCAGGAAAAGGTTTTATCTTCAAAACAGGAATAAGCAACTATTTACCATTATACCATAGGACTGAAGAGCTGTTTGTGGTGATACAGTAAATTAACAACTTGAAGACATAAATTTTGTTTGACTGAACATCCCTTGTCCCTGCAATAGACTCATGCACCTAATCAGGTGACTATTATGAAAATCCAACTCTACCTGTAAAATCTTCAACAATTATATGAAGCACTATTTCTCAAATTCTCTCATTGACAATCAAGGACATTCCTGGTTCTATTCAAAGTGATCCCCAAGCATGCAAGTCACTAAGGATCAGTATTCTTCATCTACCTGGCTGCATATACTGAAAACAAAATGAAAAACAGCCATTCCAGAATATAGGTTAGGCAGGACATTTATCTTCGTACCTTATACAGTAAAATAATTGATCAAGTAACTCATCAAAAACTACCTTAGAGGAAAATAAATTTTAGAATGGATAGCATGTAGCAGTTTTCCTTATTGCATATCTAAAGGTACAGAACAATTCCATTTTGAATGGAAACAAAAATATTATTAATATTTTAAAACAACAAGGTTCACATTTCTTCCTCAAAGTATTTATGTAACACTATCATCATTTCTTAGGTGAAAAAAAAAAAAAGATACAATTCTATTTAGCATATCAGTGAAATTAGAAGGGAAGTCCTACTGAAGGACTAACTCTCCTTAATGCCCTTATTCTGCCTTCATTATGCCACTGATGCCCCATGACAACAACATTAATTTGACATGGATGAGTTATGACCCACAGTGTCTTGCACAACTCTCAGGAAGCCTAAGGCGGGGTTTTTCTGCTTTGGGTATTGGGGCCAGAAGGACCATGCAGAAAAACCAGTGCAATAGAAGGAGCAATTAAGCTACAGGTTGTTTTGCTGTAAGCAGTTAACCAGCTGTGCCTAATAAATTATTTGATTATACAACATCTTTTAGCTTTGACATCGATTGTAACCGTGCATAAAACTAACATTCAGTGGCTTTGTATATTTGCTTGTGTGATTATAACTGTAATTCCTCCTGGTACTCGTTAGTACACCCTGGCAGCCCAAAGACTGTTGGGTTTTCCATACCAATGGTCAGCATGCTCAGAGCACCTCAAAAACATGGATTAAAATACAACAATCTTGTGAAGTAAGTGAGAAAAGATTGCTGTTACTTTTTGCTGCTGAAAGACAAGGCCACTCACACCTAGAGAAGAAATGAGTAAGAGGGGGAAACTGAAGCACCTATACATTGTAGGTGTGTATATTTACAATGGACACACACACAAAACACAATTCAACAGAGGCATCCGAGAAATTCCTGAACTAGAAGCCTGATTTATTATTTTTTAATGGGTAGAATACCATGCTAATGTACACAGCTTGTTTCTGGCACTTGCACTACCTTCCTCAGGAGCTCTCAACTATCTCTATATGCAGTGCTTCCTGCCTGGGAGCTGTAACTATGGATTTAACATTCCCATTCCCACACTGACCCCGTGCAACTCTGCAGCCTCATGAAAGAAAGGGGAATTTTCCCTGTGCAAGGTCTGGCACAAAACTGAATTAAAAAAAAAAAAAAAAAACACTGCCCTCACGACCACCGCAAGACTGAAGAGTTTCCCCCCATCATGACAATCATTTCCTAAAAAACACAGGCATATGAATCCTCTTCATCTCCTCATGCGGCCACAAAGAACTGTGGGCCCTGTCATTGTTCTCTAGCTGAATGTCCCAGTCCTCCAGCGAGGACTCACAAATTGTCAAGATGACTCAGAGGACCATCACACATCACGTATAACAAAGCAGTGAATTAAGCACATCATCGAAAAATTCAGACAGCAATTCATAAACTATTAAATGGAAGATTATAATAACAAATAGATGAATTCAGTCCTCCATGGATAATATATGTACAAAAATGCTAATCTTTGAGGCTAAATTATTCACAACGAATGAGTCAATCAGCCCTATTCCCTCATAGACCCCTATTTCCAGGAGCTATTTATAAGTGAGACAAAATTGATGTGCTTGTATCATCTATTTCTCTACAAGAGGAAAGTGCATTATAATCCTCTTTTTATTGCCTTTATTAAGGCATTCCATGAATGCGAATGGCAACAAAAACTACAAGAACCATCTGTAATTGACGCTGCAGTGACAGCTAAACTGTAAGTTAGTGAATTTGGACAACATTACAAATTTCCTTGGTTCTGATCAGGCACTCAATAATGAAATACCTCATTTATTAAGTGGTGTAGTCAGCAGAAGTCTGAACAAAACAGCCCATGCCAGAATGCTGTCACTGTCTTGTAAAATACCTGGCATATAGGGACAATTCTTTAAACCAAAATATCTAATTCTCAGGAGCAGCTACAATCAGAAATCACTGCTGAAAAAAAAACCAAAACTAAACAACAAAACAAATCACAAATATTTTTCTTCCTTGACTTCCCAGACAGCAGCATTTCCCCCAGCCACCAGGCCCCCTCATACTTGGAGGGACTCAGGCCTCCAGAAGAGCAGAGAAAATAACACCAGTCCCAAGAAAAGGACTTTTCTGGTGAAAAAAGGATCAACCCCTCGAGTGCAGGTTCAGAGCAATTGGAAGGGACTGGGACATCAGAAGAAACATCTGTGGTCCATGTTCTCCCTCTAAAATAAGTCCCAAACACTTTTTTGGCAATTACAGCTCTATCAGAATCAAGGAGCAAGTGAACTTAATGATGATACTTTTATAAGCAGACAGTTGCCACATTACTCATTTCAAAGGAAAAGAGAGCCATGTCAGAGAGATGCACTTCCAAAACCAATTTAAAATTTAAGCCAGACAAGTTCCCTGAATCAGGATCTAATGAGATTCTGAGGCTCAGCTCGGGAGACTTGATGCTGTAGGAGCAAAGGAGAGGCTGCTCACACCTCTTCGCCAGCGACAGCTGAGCCTCCCAGAAGGATACTGACACTTCCATGGATCCTGGCTACCTCGTTTACCAACAAAACTTCCCAATTAACTTCTACAGGGATTATGCATCGAATTCTTGCTGAAATTAATGTGCCCAAATGTCTTTCCTGGCTTTGTAGGATTGAATACTCATTTACATGTGGCTGAGTGCCTCTCCCCATCCCTGGAAATGGCATATGTTTTATCCTAGCTGTTTAAAGTGACGATGGCATTAAAGGGTTAAGAAAGAAACTGTTAAGCATGATGTAAAAATACAGTTTAAGCTAACCATAAATAAATTAAATGCCTTTTTAAACAACGAAAACAACGTTAGTCCAATTTTTTTAAATACTGACACTCACACAGAAAACAAAGAGAGCACAGATTCAACTAAAATCAAATGAGATTCAAAATTGCTTCCTGCGTTGGTGCTGAAAACAAAGCATGCACAAGGGTCTACTACACTGCTCTCTTGCAAGGCATAAAACAGGTCTGCAATAAACTGCTTGATGCTGTCTTGCTGGTCATAAAGCTACCAAAAAGAAAAAAAGAAAAAAAAAAGGGATATGCCATTTTTTATAACACTTTAGGGTCCAATGCAATATAAAATATATCCTTCTGGCAGTGTATGCTTTCGGAGCAGATTCTAGTGACTTTGAGGTTTTTATACACTTTTGTCAGAGAGGAACTGAACATATTTTTTATTGGATTGGGCCATAGGCAGCTATAGCTGTACCCATAGGACAGCATAAATGACAAGCATTCTGAACCCCAGGGAAAACATAAATCATTACCAACAAGACCAAGATAAGAGCTCCTTGAACTGACACTTCCAGTTTTAAGAGATAGTTTTCTATTCCTTTCTATTTCTATTTCCTTTATGTTTAAAAGAAATGTTAGCTTTCCTAAATATATCAAAATTACTTTGTCTTCACATGGTTGCGAGAAAACCATCACAATGCCACTCAATAAACGTAACCCCAAAAGACCATCTCTTTAGATCATTTCTTTGACCACACTGCCATTTTCATTGTCTCCTTCCAGGTGCCTCCTTTGTTTGGGGTTGTTCACCACAAAGAGTGCAGGTGTCTTCAAGGTTTTCCCTGGCCTATCCCAAACTCCACATCCTCACAGACACTTCAATTCTCTGTTAAGCTTTTAGGACAGTGTTATTAATTTTGCTTCTAACCAGTATCTTTTGTCTTCTCCTCGCTGATTTTTTTTTTCTAAAGCTTAACTTCTTTTTACCTTGATACCTGTGCACATACAATATCTGAGGCTACATAAATTAACTTTTGTTTTCTTTGCACTGCCCAGTTTGTTGACATTCACATAGTATTTCTTACTATTTTGGGACAATATATCCTCTGGGGGGATGGACTGATATTTTTCCCCCTATATTATACAGCATTCCAACCCCAAAGCTGCCATGTTCCTTAAAAAACAAATAATCAAATAATGAACAGCAATAATCTTAAGCTGGATTTTCTAGGTTTGTAAGGCATTGCTTTAGAACACCTGTGATGTCTTTTGCTAAAAAAAAAAAAAAAAAACAAAAAAACCCCCCCAAAAAACCACCACAAAAAACCACCACAAAAAACCACCACAAAAAAC